>VMDR010035346.1:0-10794 GCA_007922815.1 Macrotus californicus | reverse complement strand
AAAAGACTATGACCCATAGACTCTTGCAATGATAACATTCAAAGTACATAGAAATACTGATTTTGCATTAAACCACCCTCACCAAGCAGAGACATGTCACCACCAGAGCCAGGCAAGGGATGATGGCATACCTACAGACAGATAACTGAAAAAGGCCAGGAGGCCACAAGGAAATATGCAAGAACTATCCAGCAATAAGTCAGGGGTCATGTAGTCAAATATCTAGATAGACAAGGCACCAATAACTTGAAATTTATTTAGGAGAAGGTTGCTTATGCTAAAAAACCCATTTATTAACTAGGTTTTTTCAATATTCATTTGCTGAATTTCTATTTCTTGCCCTTGACAAATACTAAAAAATCTGCTAAAATATTAGTGTTCTCTGTCTTTATATATAGATATACACACATAGATATATCTTGTGCGTACATACGTATATGAGGATGCATATACATGTATATATACTGATACACACACATATATTTGAGAGATAACTTCTGTTTTTGACTTGATCCATGGGAGAATAGTGGTTTTATTTAATATGTTGGGGAAGAATGAGAAAGAGGCATTAAGAGTTTAGATTCATTCATATTAAATCGGAGACTCCTTTTAGATACACTTATTTAGATTTCAAGTAGGCAGTGGGATAAACAAATCTAGTCCTCAGCAGAGAGGCCAAGGATGGATATGAGAATCTGGGAGTCATTAGCAAACAGAGAGTATATAAAGCCCAAGGGCTAGAGGAGGTAACTAAATGAAAAGAGAAGGTGCCTTGGACAAATTTAGCGGTCAAGTATGACATGAAGACCAAAAAAAAAAACCAGATTGCAAAGTAATTTCTGAGTCAAAGAAAAAAGCAGGTCATTGTAATTTTATGAAAGGCAGTAAAAAATAATGTTTGAAGAAACGGGGGTGGTTAAATCTGTAGATGCTGCTGAGAGGTCAAGGAAGATAAGATATAATAAATGTTACCATTGGATTTATCATTGAAGTTGTTGGTCATATTTATTCATTCCACATACTTTTTCTGAGCTCATGTTTCCCTGATATTGAGCATGTACACAATAAATGGTCATTAGATATTTGTGGAGCAAAAAGAAAGAAAAAAGGAAGAGAGGAAGGGAAGGAAGGAGGCAAGAAAGGAAGGACAGAAAGGGCGAGGAAGGGAGAAAGGAGAAAAGAAGGAAGGGATGCCTGGATTTAAAAACAAGCAACTAATAATGGTAATTTACACCTTCTTCTTGCCTAGACAAAAACTGGGATTTAATTTTGTGAGATGTTGGTTAGGGAATGAAATCTCAGGCAGCAGACCTAGGATTATGGCTCTTAGCTGGTTTAAGTGATCCCAGTTTACCAGCAAATTAGTACTTGAAATTTATGAATTATATATAATGGCAGAATTTTATACAGATCTCCTACAAACGGTCAAATATCCAGAAAAACAAGAAGTGAGAGTCCGCAAACTTGGCTGTAGAACCTTTCCTTCACCTCTGTGACTGGGAGTTACTTCATTCATTTATCTTTTTTCACAGAAATGTCACCTTGGCAGTATGCCTAGCCTGGCATGCCTAGAGCAAGTTTAGCCATGGACCTTTCTCCTAAACTCTGTTCAGGGGGCTATAATTTGGGATTGGCCATTATTTTAAAGAAATTAGGAAACAAAGACTGAGCAGCTGCTTTGATGCTTAAAGACAAGCTGCCTTCAAAATGCTAACTGGCACCTGACTGGCAAAGAACAAGATAATTCAGTTTCTCCACAGCAAGAGAGAGGACATCTGTTTGGTACATAAGTTATAAAATTCTCTTAACACTTTAATATCATTCTACTTAATTATTTTTATTTTTCAGTTACAATTGACACTCAGTATTATGTTAGTTTCAAGTGTACAGCATAGGGGCTAGACGTTTATGCAGCTTACAAAGCAATCCCCTCCCAATCTTTCCAGCACCCACCTGGCACCACACATAGTTATGGCTGTATGGCTGAATGGTGCCATACAGCATCACTAACTACGTGCCCTATGCTGTACTTTACATCGCCATAACTCTTCGGTAACTATCAGTTTGTACTACAATCCCTTCACCTTCTGCACCTAGCCCCCCCGCACCCCTTCCATTTGGCAACCATCAGCTTCTTTGCTGTAACTGTGAGTTTCTTTTTGTTTTTTCAGATTCCACATGTAAGTGAAATTACATGTCATTTGTCTTTCTCTGTCTGACATCAAATAGAATAGAATCTTACCATCTGCGACAAGTTGGACGGACCTAGAGGTGATTATGCCTAAGTGAAATATCATTCTATTTTTATTTAGATGTTTCTTTAGCACAAGTGTAGGTTATCAGTTAATTTGGTCTAGCAGTGTTATGCCCTTTCCCACTCCCTGATGGATAGCTTACCTTGTGCTTTCAGGTAGAAAAAATAGAACAGCTGCAAATCCCAGGAACTGATTTCCTTTGACACAGTCCTTTTTTGTTGGGGAAACTTGTAGAATCTGCATAATCTATGGATGTCTTTCCCAGAAAAAAGTGAGACACATCCCAAATTTTACATTTTGAGGAAGTTTATCAACCCCATTTATACACAGATCAACTCAGAAATTCTGATGGTATGGACAAGACAAGCTGGCATCAGAATCCCCGTGGATCTGAGGAGATTATTGAAAACACAGCTTTCTAAAGAATTTCTAGGCCTGTTAAAGGATTGGAAACCTTGTAATAGTATAATCTGAATAATCCTACCAAGGGACACATGGACACTAGATTGAAAATGCATAGTTAGCGATACCCTCTCTAAGAAGTCCTGTTCTTAAACAAGAATTCTTTTTCCTCCCCTCTTTACTCTCTTCTTCTCCGATCACTGTGTCACTGTCCTTGCCCTTGATCCCTTATACTCACAAACACACTACTTCAGTGCGCATGTGCATGGGCAGGCGCAAGCTTGTACCTGCTCCCCCGCCCTGCTCGCCCCGGCGCTGCCCTGGACCCAGTGACTGCTTTGATTACAGCAGTTTCAAGGTTTCTTTTCTCCATGAAATATCAAGCACTGGTTAAAGCACTGAAAATGTAACTTTCTTTTAAATCTTGCTTCTTTCCCTCCTAATTCAATTAGGAAAACAAAATGCTGCTTGGGCTGTCTTTCACTTCTGATTGATGTGTAAGACGGACGTCAGGAACTTTGTTCTGAACCTGTAGGGACGGTCTGTGCCTACCACAAAGCTGGCCTCATAATCTGAACTTTCTAACACAATGTCTCTAACTTTGCCATGATTGTCTTCCTTATTTATGCAAACTTTTAGACCTATCTTATATATTTTTTACTTTTCTATACCCCCTTCCCAGTCTTAAGCAGTTGCTTAAGATACAATTTTTCTTTATAGCAATTAAAGATAGATGGTGTTCCAGAAATCAATTTAAAAGTCCTTTGTTTTAAATTTGGAGCATGCTGTGTCATAGTAATCATACAAAAGTGATGGTGTGCAGGCTCAGCTTGAAAAGCCTCTTTCACCCATCACAGTGGATGTAACATTATTTCTTGAATCTGGAAACAGGGAACCATGTGTTATAGGTAATGGTGATCTTTTGTGCATTTTTCTTGACTTGTCTCCATCTTCAAACATTGTCTTCAGAAAACATCAGAAATTTGAGAACATTTTTAATATCTTTCTGACTGCCTCTTAAATCCAAAAGTGGTAGAGGAAAAAAATCGATTAATTTGGGGTTATAGAGAAGAAGATAGTAGTTTTTCCTTTCCTGAAGTAGAACTTTTCCCAGGCAAATTTATAGGAAAAATAGGAGTCCCAGTCTATTCCCTCTCACCCCATCCCCCCTAATTCTCACGTCGCTTCTGTGTTCAGAGTTGTTCGTAAGGGAGTATGGCCATTCATAATAGGGACTGTTTATAAATTTGATGTTCACAAGTCAGGATATGCTGCACCTGAAAGAAGGAAACAAGTTAGCTTTAAAAAATGTTGTATTTTATTTATTATCAGAAGGAATTATCTGAATTATTAAAGAAGCAGATAGTCAAATGTAATGATCATTCACACGGAAGGAGAAGCCCTGAGAAAATAAGTAATTTGAGTTAGCCTGGGAGCAGCTCGGTTGAAAATCCCTTTAGCCATTTGTTTTTGCACAAAGGTTTTGAGCTTTGGAAAGCAGAAGAAACGATTTAGCATAAAGAAGGGCCAAGTAGAATCATTTAGAGTCCAAAGCAAATAGCAAAGAAAATTTTTAAAGAATTAATGAACCTATTCTAAGGAGCAAGTAATTACAAGCTTGGCTAGCTGAGACCAGAAGTTATGAAAGTATCTGAGGTAACCAGTACAAGGAAGAAAGATGCAGAAGCAAATCACAGTTTGGAATTATAAGGCAATTACCTAGTACTTCAGACTTTGGGTGTCTTCAAATTCTTTCTAGTTTTAGCTTAAAATTCAATCTGAAATTTAGACTATAGAAAAGCCTTAGAGATCATGCTATCATGTGTTAAGAAATAATCAATTTACGCCATGGTCTACATCTGCAAGTATGCATGTGTTGCCTAACATAAAGCTATATAACTTCTTCTTTCTTTAATTTTAAAACATGTATGTCCGCCACACATATTTACTATGAACTCTAGACTTTAAAAGCATTGCAAACTTAAAAATATCAGAAATTAATCTCCTGATCTTCACCCCAAAATTTGCTCCTTCTGTAGTTTTTCCCTTCTTGGTTAATGGCAGTTCTCTCCATCTAGTAGTACAAGTCCAAAACTTTGGAGTCATCTTTGAGCCCCCTCTTTATCTTCCATCCACCAGGAAATTCTGAGGACTTTTTCTTTAAAATATACCCACATCTGCCTCTACATGTCTGTCCTGATCTCAGCCCATTGTCTATCTCCTGGAAGATTGCCGTAGTCTCCTAATTGGCCTTCCTATGTGTTGGGTTGTAATCACTTTTGGAACTTTCCCCAGGTAATTCGATACCAGTCCCCATACAAGGACTGCAGGGAGAGACCAAGAAAAATGCAGACCACTTCAAAAGGTAGGGAGCAAGTTTAATAAGCAAGGGGACTTAAGAGGCTTGTCTTGAATACCCACGAGAGCTACAAGAGCAGATCTCCACACGCACTCACCAGAATCTTGAGTTTATATAGAGGCCCTAATGGGGGTTGATCACACCCCAAGTCCAGATATTCTCAACACCATATTTCTGTCTCAAGGTTGTATCCTCGGAGCAGGGAAGGCAAGTGGAACACACACTTGAAAACAGGGTAGGAAGTGGGAACCCTCCAACTGCCTTGGTCCAGCTCTGTGGGTCACACGGTCAGTTACGCTTTCTTGATGACCTTCCCCCAAACCATGTCTACCACTGACCCCTTCCATCTGTTCTCAACAAAGCAGCATCAGAGTTTCTGTTAAACATACGTGAGTGAGAGCATGTCATTTCTCTGCTCCAAATCTCCAATAAATTCATACCTCACTCCAAGTAAAAGGAAAAGAAAAATCACAATACCCTAAAAAGTCCCGAAGATTGTGTCCCAGTCGCTTCTCTGACCTCATCTCTACTGCACTTGTCCCTGCTCATTCTTCCCGGCACCCTGGAGTCACGGCCGTTTGTCAAACAGGACAGGGTCCCTCTCTCCTCAGTTCCTTTGTACCTGTGTTTCCTCTACCTGGAACTCTTTTTCTCCCCAGATATCTGCATGGCATCTTTAATCTTTTTAAACTCTCACTCCTTGAAATGTCCCTGGACCACCTTATACAAAATTACAGTTCTACGCCTCCCACCATCTCCAACACTCCCTACTCACTTTCCATACTTTCTTTTCTCCATAGATAATATCTCTGTATCACCTATTATGTGTTGTTTTTGTTTATTTTGTTCACTGTTCGTCGCATTCATTTATAACATAAGCTTCATTGGAACAAGGGATTATATGTTCTCTCTTTTTTTTTTTTCACTGCTGAGCCCCTAGCACCTAGAGCAGGCCTTCAAAAGTATTTGCTGAATGAAGCAAATCACTTTTCCCATTAGAGATGACAATGACCTAAGCAGACAATAGCTCTACTTGTTGCACCTTACAGTACCATAAGTAAGATAAGAGTTTCTGTGGGACTTGCCCTTCATATTATAAGAGCCTCTTTTCATTGAAATAAAATCAGTTTGCATAGCTCCCTCTTTCCAGACTTCTCCAATTCCTCTGTTAGATGAGGTCAAAGCAAACAGAAAGATCAGGAAGGATGCGAATCAATCAGTGAGGACAGATAAATAGGAATCCCAGACTCTTTCCTGACCGTCCCTCTTTGATCTAGAATTGCAGATGAAGTAAAGTTATTTTTATTCCCCTTTCCCCCTCTATAAGCACAAAAAAACCTAAGCCCACTTATGTTCGTGTGGACCCCACACATCAAACCTGAATACAGAACCTGCTACCCAGAGGCTGCTTGGAAGGAAGGAGATGCATTTGTGAACTCCAGGGAGATGGGTGGGTGTCAGATGTGCTTCTCTCTAAAGTCAAGTCATATAATTAGGTCAAGACGCCAAGGACATGAAGCTGGATCCAGAATGGTATGCTGGGGCCAGGAATCTGAGGGCAAAGATCAGTTTTGTCTAGGTAAGTGGAGGGTGGAAGAAGACAGGTAGGCAAGGACAAGTCTCAAAGAATCTATCACCTGTGATGAAAGGTCTGTTTTCTGATTTTACCAAATTCACCTGGATAAGGTAATTTAGTAATCAAAACCTGGCCTTCCTCAAGCAGGCGGCCTTTTATCCCCTTTATGCCTCAAAATATAGTCTTTTAAATGACTCATATAAGTATTTGCCAGACTATAAAAGTACAGATTCCTGACCACTCCTTAGAATAACTGATTCAGAACAATGTCTAAAGACTATTTTTGAAAGTCTTCCAGTTAATTCTTATGGGCTATAAAGTCATACGAGTATCTTCAGTCATCACAGCTTCTGCTGTGACTAAGAAAAGAATCTGAAAGGAAAGAAGGGCTAGGACTATTATGACAGTCCAGTTTCCAAAACCGTATTCCAACCTTCTGATGAGCGCTACTAGTGAGGGAGGGGGGTGAAGAGTCTCTTGGACAAATCCATTTGATCAAAATTTGTTAAAGAGCATCACTATAGGACTTCTCAGAGCCATTCACAACTTTTTCTGATTGTGATATACTCTGAAGGAAAAACTAGACAACATTTTCCACACTATTTTTTTATTGTTATTCCCCTTAATCAAACAGAATTATGTAGAGTGAGTATCATAAGAAACATATTTGATTAACATTGGCATAGTGTCATGGCATTTATAAGGCAGAATTTATTATAATAGCAGAAGCATGTAAGGATGCCTCAAACATATCACATTGTAGAGAACATTGAAAGAATTAAAATTTACATGGCCAGATATTATTACCCACCCTTTATTGTTCACACGCTGGTAAATTCTGATTGAATGTGTTATCACTACCAAATTTATTTAGCTTTGAAAGGAGAGCCAGAAGAGGCCACAGCTTAGGTCAAAGGAATCATTCACAAAAAATCTTTATTTGAGAAAAGCTCTACCTAGGACGGGTGATAGTTCAGAGTAGCTGGGTCTTCCTAATAGTTCTCAGAGCAATCATCTACTCCACCCACCCATAAATCCAGCTCCCTCTGTCTCTCCCAGGTTCTGGCGTTTATTTTTAAAATTTTTCCTCCTGTCTTTCATTAGCCACACCATTAGTATGCTCTCCAGAGAGTAAAGAATTTGTACATGAATATTTGCCTCCTGGGTCAGACAAAGCAGCATGTTTCCTTGTGCTATGTGTAGGGGTACAGTTATTTCAGTCCTTTTTCATCTTGCTTTCTTCCTGATAATTTCATGTAAAGTTTTCTAGTGTTGTTTGCTTTCTCCTTTGAGAAGAGATTTCCATATATGTTCTGAATTATGTCCCCAGTCTGTCTCTCTCTATTTCTCTATCTCTCTGTCTTTCTTCCTTTTAAAGCTAGTCTCATTCCCCTCCTTGCCTCCCTCCCTTTCTGTCTTCCTCTCTTTCTTTCCTTCATTTAGATAAGCCATACTGTCAAGTTCAGTTTCAAAAGTAAAGTGTAGGAATAGTGCAGCCTTAGGCAAAAGAATGAGTAGCAGAAGTGGCAGCAGGAGAATGTAGGCTTTAGTGTCAGACCAGATGTGTTTCATGTATCACTTGCTGGCTAGTAAGTTACTTAAGAGCTATGGGTACCATAAAAGAGGGTGATATCTAATTGGTGGGGGTGTAGAGGGAATTATTGAAAAGGCATGTATGAAAGTGCCTAGAATTATCTTTTCTTTCCCTTCTAACTCCTCTACTCATTAAAACAGCCCACACAAGACTTCTCCTTCCTGATTACCCTCCTGGGTCCCCCAGAACTTTCCCACTTAGGTTCTAAAGAGCCACCTCAGGATGGCCAACAAGTTTCCTCTAAAGCACCAACTCCAAAAGAGTATTAATGGCTGCCTAGAGAGCTGCATTGAGAAGAGTAGTGAGGACCGGCTAGAGCTCTGAGAACAGAAGCATCATAATTGAGAGGCAAGGTTGTCTTTTGCATGAGAAGGACTTTGCAACATGTGGATTTGCCAATCCTACTCCAAACCTGTTTCTTCTCTTGGATTTTCAAACTAAATTTTACTATGTTGACCCCATCTTCCTGTGCCCTTGCTGTGGCTTCCAAAATAGCATATTTCTACATAAGCTTGTTCCCAGGCAGATACCAGTTTCAGCTGATGGAACCCTGTCTAATTCTTTGCAGGGACACTTACATACTTGCAGGCTGGATCTAAATCTAATAGTGGGATTTCATGCAACATCCTTGCAACAGTTTCCTCTGATCACATTATCTAATTCTCATCACCTGCTATAAAGTCTCTGCTGCAATTTCTTAGTTCTGCCATTGCTGCTTGAAAACCATCATAGACACTAAATAAATGAATGTGTCGCTATATTCCAATAAATCTTTATTTACAAAAACATGCCATGAACTAGATCTCACCCACACATCATGGTTTCTGACCCCTGCATAAAAGGTATATTTCTGTGCACACCAACTCACCTGTGATTCTGGTCATTGGGACACAAGGGTTGGCCCTGTTGTTGATACTTTCTGAAAAATTAGAACAGCCCTTATGTTCTGTGACTTCCAATAAACTATAAGCAGGGCATGGTCCTTGCTGTCAGTTTGAAAACTTTTCATATGGTTTCATAGCATTGCCTGTAACAGTGGTTCTCAACCTTGAATGCACACCAGAACCCCTTGGAGGACATATTAATGCCCCAGCTGCTGGCCCCACCATCAGCGTTTCTAATTCCATAGGCCTGGGTTGGAGCCTGAGAATTTATATTTCTAACAACTTTTTAGGGCATATGGATGCTGCTGGTTGGGAGTCACATATCAAAAGCCACTCACCTCAGCCATCCTTTTTCCCTAGAAAATCCAAGGTGGTCAATAATGAAACAACATTATTAAGCAATGATAGAAGTGGTTAATCCTCCAAACTCCGCCCATAGAAAACTTCTAGCACAATATTTCTACTGGATCAGTTTGTGCCTCCTATTGATCGTTTGGGTGCGTATTGCAGGCAGCCCAGAAAGTATAATGTAACATCAATAGATGTACTCATTGGTGGTAAGAATTGGAGTTCAAAGGAGCTCCAGACGAGCAGGCTTCCCATGCTTTCTGTCTTCTACCAGGTCCTTCCATCTGTGTTGGCCAGTGGTAACAACTTACTGTAGCCTCTAGAGCACAGGATCAGAGGAATGAGTCTCTTCTTGAATCTAATAAAAATCAAACAATAGATTTCTTTGTATATTAATATAATCTCAATTTCCCATGTGATTTTTTTTCAGGAAAGTATATAAGAGACTACATTGACATATAGCTGTGAATTTGACCACATTAACTAGATTTGTGAAAAATGGATTGCTCATTTCTGTCTTATGCAAATAGTGTGTGTGTAATAGATGAGGTCTGTCCAGAAAAAGTCCAGCCATTGTAAATCTAGTGAGAAAAGTTTGTGCAGCATCAATATAACCTGGCAGCCAAGGGAGTGGACTGGAATGTCTGTGCATGAACAATGACGACTTCACTGTACTAGTCAGTGGGGGCAGTAGACACTATTGAGGTGAGCGTGTGCACTGTGTGGTCATCACATTCAAAATGACTGAGCCAGTAGAGCAGTCAATTTGCATCAAATTTTGCCTTAAGTTTGAACATTCCTCCAGGGAAACTATTTGGATGATTCAGAAGGCCACAGCTATGGTCAAATGGTGATTGGGAGCTTCATCACAACAACATGCTCACTTGTGCATCGTGTCTTGTGCAGAGTTTTTTGGCAAAGCATTAAACCACCCAGGTGATTCAGCACCCCTAAAGCCAAGATTTGGTACCCCGTGACTTCTGGCTTTTTCCAAAACTAAAATCACCTTTGAAAGGGAAGAGATTTCAGATTGTCAATGAGATTTAGGAAAATATGACAGGCAGCTGATAGAAATTGGGAGAACTGTCTAAGGTCCCAAGGTGCCAGTTTGGAAGGGAATGAGGCATCATTATCTTATGTACAATGTTTCTTGTATCTTCTTCAATAAATGTCTCTATTTTTCATATTTCATGGCTGGATACCTTCTGGACTGACTTTGAATGTGGCAATACAGGGGTTCTGTTTTTGGAAGAGGAAAGAAAAAAAGGATATTTATTGAATGCATGAAATTGACGACCATCCTGTTTTCCTCCCCCAATTTTTTTCTACTCACCAGCTATTGCCTAAATTCAATGTTTTGAACCATGTTTTTTTTT
>VMDR010035345.1:0-10798 GCA_007922815.1 Macrotus californicus | reverse complement strand
ACAAAGGTATTAACAGATTTCATGTCTGCACACAAGTCTTTAATATGACAAGTTACTGTATTGTTAAAAAGTGGCACTATGATTTACTTTTCATCCAGCATTCAGCAGTGTTAAATGTACATGGCTTTTTATAAAGTTTCTCAGCAGTTCTATTTCTCCAGCCAATGTCATAAAATAACTTATTTCAGTAGCTTTTCCTCCTAATTTCTTTGAAGTTGATTCTTCCTATAACAGAACTCTGCAATACCTTTTTAACATTTTTAGACATAAGCTGTGGGTTGAACAGGTAATCTTGTAATCTTTTAAGCCAATGATCCAGTCTTAAATAAGAAAGATAAAAGTTAGTTTCTAAGTTATTAAATTCTAAAATAAGTTGTAGCTAAATTTAGAAGTTTTGAGCAAATATTTAAAATGCATGATTGCATAACAAGACAACAGGATGTATTTTTACATTTATGCTTAGGCACAAAGGAAACAGGATTTTATATTAACAACTGTACAATATTGAGGGTTACTGGGATTATAGAAGGTATAACCTAAAAAGGGAGTTAATTCCTAAAAACAAATATTCGTATCCTAAACCTACCACCTTAGGAAATTCTAGAAAATTCAAGAATGCATATACAGCACCATTCAATTAATATCAAGATCATGTAGCCTTTGCATACTTCCAAAAAAGGTAAACAGCTTAGTATTATGTAAACAGTTTGACCTCGAAGACCTCCCTATGCTTAGGCAATAGGGAAACAGCCATAATACAAGGTGTGTCCAGAAAGTATCAAGCCATGTACTATGGAAGATAAATTTATTAAAGATAATACAAGAAACATTACACATAGGACAAGTGACACCTCAATCCTCTTCAAAGTAGGCTCCTTGGGACTTCACAGTTCCCCAATCTTTGTTGATTGCAGCCTGTACATATTCAACATTCCCAGATGTTCAGCCTTCCAGAATGTGTATCACTTTCAAGACATTCTCAACCATCTTTGAAACGTTTGTGCCACACTTTTATTTGCACTGCAATAACTGCATCATCACCAAAAGCCTTCTGAATCATCTGAACAGTTTTCGTGGAGGAATGTTCAAGCTTAACGCAAAATTTGATGCAGACTTGTTGCTCTGCTGTCATTTTTTAATGCAGTGGCCACACAGCACACACGCGCACTCAACACCTACCACCCCCGCTGACTAGTACAGTGAAGTCATCATTGTTCACACACACATTCCAGTCCACTCTCCTTGGCTGCCAGATTACACTGATGTTGCACAGACTATTCTCATTATATTAACAATGATTGGACTTTTTCCAGACAGGCATCATACAAGTACTGTCCTGCCCTCAAGGAGCAACCTAAAAAAGTAAAAACAGAACAATTACTCAATTACTAATTTATAATTACAACTGTGAGAGATGCTATGACAACATTCAAGTGGGGGACCCAATGTAGCAGAGAAGGCACCAAGGAAGACTTCCTCGAGAAGTGATGGATGTGTTGAGACTATCCTCCCTCTCAGTGACTTGGTCAGTTACTAAGTCCTTTAACTTCTTTTCCATTTTGATTGCCATTGCTATACCAGATCTCATCACTTCATGTCTGGACTACTGTGAAAGAAACTCACAAATGGTCTCTCTGCCTTCAGACTTCTCCATTCCTACAATCCTATTTCCTGCAGCCAGATCAAATTTCTTAAAAGGCTGTTTCCATCAGAGAAATCAGTACCACAAGCTGGTAAGGAACACTGACTTACGTAAGTCAGATCAGTTTGAATCCTTGGCCCTTAATTTGTTGCTGTGTCTACAGGAAAGTTGTTCAACCTCACTGAGTTTTAGTTTCCTACCCTGTAATTCTAGGTTTTACGTATCAAGACCACACTACAGTGGTACTCAATAAATATTAATTTCCTCAATAAAGTAATTAAAAAATGAGTATGGAAAATGTAGGATATTAAATATTAATTCCTTCAACTTAACTGTTTCCATTAGTTTTTGTCTATAGTATGCACTAGAATGTTGCTATTATGTATTATAATAAAAAGTACAGAATGAGATTTTAACCAAGGGTCAGTAAAAAGACAAGAGGCTGTGAGGAGTGTTGACTAAGTTGATGAGACTTCATATACTAGAGATGGGGGGTTAGTTAGCTTGTAAAATGACCAATTCTATAAACGTGAAAATGTGTTACTGTTGTCAGCAGGAAAAGCCAATCTTAAACATGTTTTTAAAAAGAAAAATACTAGAAAACAAAGGGTGACTAAGTACCAGGACAAACTAAAGGTCAGTGATGACTGAATTCTAGGAAAAAAGCTGGAAAATTGTATTACTACATGTAACTATGACTTTGAGATATAATCAGAGGCAGAAATAGTCTCTCTAGTCACCATGAAGGTATGTATACATCATGAAACCAGGAATAGTTCATCAGGTTTAACCCTGGCCTAGATAAAATAAACCTAAATATTTGACTTCATGCTCCTACATGTTATAGAACTGTTCATGTTACAGAACCAAATTCTCAGGGAAAAAAGCTTCTGTAGAAGTATGCCCTCCAATATAAAGTACAATGCCACCAGGTAAAGTAACAAAATGAAGACTTCTCAGCCTGTCGAGCAAGGTACCAGACTCCTGGATGTGACCCAACAAAGGTGCTCTACAATTAAGATTGACGTAAAACAGTCAAACCAGTCTTAACCTTGTAATGCCGATCCCTATCACATTCTGGATCAACAACTGCAACCATAAATGAACCAGACCTCCTCCGTGCATAAAAAATACATGAAAGCAACATTATACAGTTCAACTTTACACATCTAAAAAAAAAGAGCCCTTTCAAAAACCTTTGCTCTCTCATCCAAGTGCTAGCAACATACTTAATTTTTGTCTTAGAATAACATGGCTCTGCTTCAAAAGGAGATAGGTGGCTGGTTTATTAAAAAGTTATAAAGACCAAAGAAGTTAAAGCACAGGAAGAGGGATAAGTACAGTGGTTCATACAGGAAACCTAAACAAGGGTTGGACAGTGGATAGATGTATTCATAGAGACCATGAGGCATCAATTTCCTTTATGAATAGCAAATTAGGAGACTTAGGTTTAAGTATGACCCTGAAGTTTCTCCATAAAAGACCTGTTTCTGTCTTTTGTGGAATTAAACTATTACTTAAAAGTCATTTCACAAATCAATAAAACCAATATTTATTGAATACACGTCCTGTGTTCAGGCACTGGGGAATCAAAAAATAAGTCTGTCTTTGAGGAATGCATTTAGTGGGAAAACAGACAAAAACTGGGAACTTTCATATTCAAAAAATATTTGGAACATTTTAACATCACTTTTAAAAGGAAAACAATCTGACCTACAAGGTTCCAAAACTAGTAACTTTCACTACTCTTTGCATTTCCAAATGTTTTCCCATTCAGGTTTCAGTGACGGGTGGGGGGCAGCGAACAACTGAGTTGAGGAAAAAATTAGGGAGAAAGAAGAGGGAATATTGTATCAGAGAGGTGTTTCTCAAATTGTAATCATTTTTGTCAGATAAACAGGCATACCAAGGCCCCAGGCTATTTTTGCAGTGTGGTTTCTGGGCTGCCAACATCAGAAGCAAATAAGAACTTGAAAAAGAACATAATTCTAGTGCCTTCTCCCCTCTGTCTCAACTGTATTTATATCTGGGTGGGGATGGGAATCTGCATTATAAAACAAGTCAATTGTATACACTGAAGATTAGAAAACCCCCATCCAAGGGGTCTCATATTCTAGGGGAAAATTTTAAGTAAATGACTTTAAAATTATAACAAATCTGTAAGATGCTATTTTGGCACATAAAAAGCATTTTAGTGTTAAAATATATCTATTAATTTATACTTCAAGATGAAACTTAATTTTGTGGTGGTTTCCTGTAACTTAAGATATGATACTTAGGACCTCCTCTGATGAAGTTAGGGCTGATTTCATTTATATTAGATATAGTCCTATCACCATATGGTTTCATGAAATTCCAGTTTCCTAAAATTCATTATGCATTTTCTTTTGAGATCAAAACTAGTCAATACCTGCCTTCTCAACACTGTTGTCTAAAGAAGATTTACCTTTAGTAAGGGCTTGTTGGATTTAACTCACAGCTAGGTTCAGCTGAAGTATATACAAACAGGCAAAATAAAACAAGCAGGAGAAAAAAAACAAAGTGGGCCAGAGAAGTCCAACTTTCCTTACTGCTCAATGTGAAAATTATCAATGCCCATATTAAAGTACTCTGCAATCCACAACACAAACTTGTGGCTACAGCTACACTGCCCATAGTGGCAATTTAAATTACATAAAATTAAAAATTCGGTTTAGTCACACTAGCCACATTTCCAGTGCTCAATATTAATATATGGCTAGTGGTTACCATATTGGATAGCACAGATAGAGAACATTCCCATTATTGCAGAAGGTTCTATTAGATAATGCTAGTCCAGAGCACTAGCAAGCATACAAACTGTTTGAGACCAATAATCGATCAAACCTTACAAAGACATCTCTGTATGTCACCTATTCCATCTTAGTATTGGCTACACATCAAGGAATATACTAGTTTAGTGGTACAAGACTCAACAAGAGCTTGTGCTCAGAATAGTTAAGAGAATTTAAACAAGCAATGACAACAACCTGGGAAGAGCTATGATTCAACATGCTTGTTATGAAATCAGGAGAAAGCACTGCTAACTTTTTTATAGGGTAGTCTGGCTATTAGAATGATACATCACAGAAGGCAAGAACACAGGGGAGATGATTAATTGAGTCTTAACTCTTGAAGGGGAACAAGCATCAAGGGTAGCATTCCAGCCAGAATCATCCTACAAAGTGGTATGTCACTATGATTTGGGTAAACAATCATCAATTCAGTATGACTTAAGCAGAGAAGTAGTAGTGTTGGTGTTTACCTGTGGAAAATTGCGGCAAATGAAAAAGCTGTTAAGAACAGATGAGGTTAGCCTATTGAGGAGCCTCCAATATCACATTACTGATGATGGAATTCATCCTGTAAGTAGGTGTTAAGCCGGTAAAGGAGTTACATCAGTCATTTTCATGCACAGGCTGTATATTAGGACAACTGTCCTGGCACCATGTAAGATGGATCAAAAGAGAATACTGCAGGCATAGGCACTAGTTTAGAGGCTGTTAGCATCATGGCGACTGAATTCAGTCACTAACTGATGAGAACATAAAAAACAGAATGGATTAAGAGAATATTCAAAGGAGGTAAAAGGGAGATGTTGCTGAACCTCATGTCCAATTCTCAAAGAGCAGTCAAGGTCAGAGGTAGAATAACAACTAAGAAAAAAAGGTAATACTGGGTATGAGTGAGGCCTCTGCTCAGGTTAGGTAATTGGGGGTGGAACCAATCTGTCTGGTTTCATGACTCACCGGGCTACCAAAAACAGGAGAAAGCCAATAGCATGTGTGTGGGGACTGGATGAGCAAGCACAACAAATAGAAAATGGGCTCACAGTATGAGAGCTGCTAAGGTGCCTGATCCTGGAGTTGCAAGGAAGGGGGCCTATAATTGTAAGATTTAATGTGAAATACTATTTTAGTAAGGGTCTCAAATGGGGTGACTATAAAACTAAGTCTACCTTTAGTCTCTCATTTTATCCCCAGGAAAAAAAAACTACAAAAAGGACTTTAAGTAGTAATAACATGCAGTCTTGCTGTAGTA
Organism: Macrotus californicus; assembly: GCA_007922815.1. Classification (NCBI taxonomy): domain Eukaryota; kingdom Metazoa; phylum Chordata; class Mammalia; order Chiroptera; family Phyllostomidae; genus Macrotus; species Macrotus californicus. The sequence goes on along the minus strand of VMDR010035345.1, from coordinate 5,097 downwards.
TAAAATCAGTCTGCCCTCCATTTCCTTCCTCCACTCCTATTATAATTACTTTGTGATACAAGTCTGTGGGAAGACAGAGAATTTGGGCTCACCCTCAAAATATTACACCTGCTCAAACCCCTGCAGGACAACGCCCAGGCACCAGGTTAAACATGGGCAAAAGAATCCCGCCCCTAATCTAGAAAGAGCGACTCGACATGGAGGCGATGACGAGATCACAGGGGAGGGAGCGATTCTTCTAGGCCCAGGGCGGTCCTTAAGAAACTGGAGGCAACAGAAAACTCCCATAAAGGTATTGCGGCACTCCCCTCCCCCTGCCTAAAAGGGTGCGGCCTTCTCTCCGCCTCTTCCACTGCAGCTCCTTCAGGGTAGCAACTCGCGCCGATTTTCGGAGAACATGCACCTCCCACCCGTAAACAGCCGCACCGACCCCTGCTCCATTCCCCACCCCCACAGGTCCTGGAGTTGGTCAGGCTAGAAAAGCCTTTCGGGCGGCGGGCGCCCGGGGCGGAGCCGCGGCGCCACCACCCAGAAGTCTCGGCCCAGCAACCCGCCCCCACCTCCAGCGCGCGCTTCCTGCCACGTTGCGCAGGGGCGCGGGGCCAGACACTGCGGCGCTGGGCCTCGGGAAAGAACGTACCAACGATCGCCTTCCCGCCACCCCCGCTAACCAGTGCAGTGGTTTCGCTCACTTGGGACCCGAGCCAATAGCAAGGGGCCGTTCCCCATGATTCAGCAACCAATCAGCTGCCGAGTCCAAGGCGGCGGGTAAACCGACTCCCCCGAAGGGGAGGGTGGCGGGATGCCCGCACAGGAGTCACTTTCACTGACCCTCCTCCTGCCGACCCCCCCTAATACTCCCCCCACAGGAGGCCGACCGCACCCGTACATCCAACTCTCCCCACCTACCTACCCACCCAACCCAGCGAGCAACGCGAGAGTTTCTAGGCAGCTACGCACTCCCGCCCTGTAACTGACAAGCCCTTTACTCCAACCACAACTCGCCATTTGTGTTTTCACACACGGCGGGAGGAGGAGCAGCCAATCAGTGGCAAAAGCTTAAGAGGAAGCGCTCCTCCCTCTGCAGTAGCAATGGCTCCGTCTGGATTCGAGCCTTTTCTACGCCTCCCTCCCCCTCCGGTTACTGCCGGGCGTGCCTCACTCCCGCCTGCACCTAACCTCCTCTTTCCCTACCAGCACAACAAACATTATACTCCCAACTTCTCGAGGGAGAAGGGAACCCCCAAGTACCGGTCAAACCACCTCAGCGACCCATTACCCCCGCCGTATCCACCAGACGGACCTCCCGCCAAAGTCCCGTTCCCCTACCTAGCCGAGGCTCTGTGAAGAGCCGGAGCCCCAAAGCACAGCCTCTTCTCTAGGCAGCCGCGGCAGCTTCCGCTGATTAGCGGCGAGTTGGCCAATGGGTGTGGGGCGGTGGGCGGAGAAGCCAATGGCGCGGCGGGAGGGGGCGTGTCCCAGGTGCCCCTGGCGCCGGCGCTGGTAATCCCCGTGCGGTCAGTGGCGTTTCCGCTCGGGCAGCGGCTGAGTGAGCTGCTGCCGCCGCCGCCGCCGCCGCCGTCGCCACCGCCGCCGGGGGAGGGGCGGCCGCCGCCCGCTTGCGCTCAGAGACTCACGCAGCCCCAATCCCGCCAGTCCGCCAACACTGTAGTGCCGGCCCCCCCTCCTCCCCTGGCCCTTCCCCCACCCCGCCTTTGCTCGCTCCGCCTTTCTGCCCCCACCCCCACCTCACGGGCACGGGCTATTCCCGGCCAGGAAACGCCGTGGCGCCGCGTTGGGCCTAACTCAAGTCCTGCTGCCTCCCGGGAGTGCCGTGCGCTGCAGCCCGGGCCCAGGCCCCGGCAGCAACTGGGACAAGGTAAGGGTCCGACAGAAAAGAGGGACCTACCCTCACGACCGGGCCCCGAGGGAGGGAAGGGTCACCTCCTCCGTCTGCCCGCGCTCGCTCTCGGGATGTGGGCCTGGCCCTCCCCAGGCTCTTAGCAGGAGGATGCTGCCCCTTCTCATCTCCCTCGACACGCCTTATACACCGTTGCACCCCTCTTTCCCAGGGAGAGAGACCCCCTTAGTAATCTAGTCGACCCCACTACCCTTTTCATGTTTTTCCTGGATCAGGACGCTTCCCCTCCCCCAACGTCTCTTCACCCCTTTTCCTGGGAACTGCCTACTCCACGCTTACCTTTGATTTCAGGATAAGCCTCTCGCTGTTCTCTTAAAATACACAGGCATACTTTTTTTTCTTCCCCAAAACCCCAACCCCCACCCCCCACCCCAATTTGCGCGGCCTGGCGACACACTGATCGTTCTGGGGGCCTTTATATCCCGTTCATAATGTTTCTGGACGCCTTCCCTCTCGTTCTCGAGTCCCCCATCTCAGGTGATTGCTTCCTTTCCCACACTAAAGACATTACCTCTACCACCCCCACTTCACATTCTTGGGTTCTCAGTGGCGTCTGCCCCAGTATCTTTGAAATAGTCCTATTGAATTTGTAGGGTTCGGGCTTGGAGTTGAGCCAGATTGTGTCGTTCTCCCAGCCTTGGGCGTGGAGAGCAATCACTTGAGAATGTCTTTAAAGGCAGAAAAATTTACCCTTTATGAATTCCCATTCCCTCTGCGTGGAAGCTAGGGATGCGAAGTGCATGGCGGTGAGAAGTCCTGGTTTTTAAGTAGGTGAGTCGCGTGAGAGGGAAAGTTTAACTGTTGGGAAAGCCCCCTCTGTGCTAATTTATTCTGTAGAGCTCTTTTGCTTGTCTCATTTCTTGGGAATAACTGATCTTTCGCTTGGATACCGACGCTGCAGCCAGCTTTGCTGGTCTGGGTCAGGGGTGCATATATGACCTGCATTTTCTGCTTTCTCATGTTACTTGTGCAATGTGTTCACCACCAGTTACTCATTTCGTGCCCAGATCTCTGGGTTCCATTGGGCTTTGTCTACACTTTAGTTCATTTCTCCCGTTCTCCCCGTGCTCGTAGTACAGAAAGAATCCCCGGGTTCTGTGCTAATTTATTCCATCACTTGACTAAACGAGTTGCTTTTAAATGACTTATTTGTAACCAAGGTCATATTTACATTTTTCGTTGGGCAGATGTTACATATACATAGCTATACTCTTGAGTTTAGCACTGGGAGCTTTTCGGGAGAATGTATACCCCGTATTTTGGAAATTTCTTGGTGGTTGATTTTATATCATTAATGCTTTTAGGTCACTCAGAAAAAAGTTGTAAGTTGTCATTTTAGATGCGTGGAATCTGAGCTGGGACTAAAGTAGAGAATATTCACATAAGAGGTTTTGGGGCCTCTTGGAGGACACAAGGAAAAAAATTGTATTGGATTTCTTCCAGTTTTCTCAGGAGGATCAGTCGTTTTCTTCTGTAGCCAAAAATTCTGCCCGTTATAGGATTAGTCTTTAAGGGTTACTCAGACTGTCGTTAAGATACAGAAATGAATTATGTCCTTTGGTGAGGGGCATGACACAAGGCCTTGTCTCTGGCTGCAAATTTTAATTTGACTGTAAAAAGAGTGCTTGAAAAATTGGCCTTTTAAAGGCTAAAGCTTAATCTTCACTCCTAAATTGCTGGCTTAATTAAAATGGGTATGTGGAATTTGGTAAATATTGATTTTTCTAATAAAAGGCCCTTAGTTTAAAACTAAAAGGGTGACCTTAGGATTGTTTCTTTCTAAAGCGTAATTCCAGCTCTTCTGGCATGGAGTATGGGTCCCAAAAAAAAAAAGTGTGTAAGGAGTGGGGGTGGGGTAAGGAGAAGGTTGTTCCTTTGGGTTGGATCACAGGGGTGAGTATACAAGGCAGCAGCAGCTGCTGGCTCTGGAGCTCTGGTTGCTACGTGAGAAGCTTGAGTAGTGCTGGCTGCTGTCTCCAGGGAAGGACAGCAGTGCAGCGTCCATTAATGCTGTTGGCTGCAGGGAGCTGCACTTAGGCAATGGCTGCTTCAGTCCTAAGAAGAAACCTTGCTTTCCTGGGAATTTTCACTGCTGAGCTGTTTTGCATTTTATTGGTGAGAGATGAGAATTCATAACCTTCTACCCATTTATGGATATCAACATCTGGAAACTGGATCATAGTAAAGATTTTTTTTTTTTTAATTTTTTGTTTTGTTTGGTTTTGGGGGCAGACTTTTGGTTTTTTTATCTGTAGACTTGTGCTTAAATAGAACTGAAAGTTCCATTAGAGTTTTAATTTTTCAATCTACTTAAGATCAAAGTAATAATTTAAGAATCTTCCTGAAAAACAAATGGGAAAAATATCAGGGGTTTTTTCTGTTACTGACATGTTTTTCTCCAACTCTTTAATCACTGATTCAGTTTTAATATTTTGTTGTGTCTCCTGCCTTTCAGTTTTTAGGCCACATTTACTGTATTGAATAGATGTTATGCAAAACATTTTACTAAATTTGGAATCTTTAAACAGAAGTGCCCTGTGCAGAATGATTTGTAAATATAAATCTCAGAAGTATTTTCTTAATTTCTGTATCGCTAATAGACTTCTCCAGATTAAATTCTTTCTTTGGAGTTTGATTTATAAAATGGATTGTGTGTGTGTGTGTGTGTGTGTGTGTGTGTACACACACACACACATATATATTGGATGTAGTCTCTAGGACCACAAGGATGTGTGTTTGATGGCGATCCATCTGCACAAAGGCCAGACTAGAAGGAATATTCAGAAATCGGGTAATGTACACATGCTTGAGAAGATGGCCTCTTAGCCCCTTATGTGGTCTCTCCTCCCCCACAGCTCATGTACATTAGGAAGATCTCTGAGTAAGCAGAACAGTTTGTTGAGTATGGAAGTACTTGAAGAAAAGCCACCATCCAAATATACCACCAATTTTATGCAGTACTTAACTGATGAATTGCCCCCCACCCAAGACTCTTAATACCCTATATTTTTTCTCTTGGAATCTGATATGTTTGACTTTTGTGTAAATGTACTTAAATCCCAGTCACTTATAATGTATAGCATGACTGGCATTTGTGTCAGGGAACCAAAAAGAATGGAAATGAGTTTTGTCATTCACGAATGTGGTTTTCATTGTCTCTCAGTGATACACAGTGA
>VMDR010035344.1:0-10785 GCA_007922815.1 Macrotus californicus | reverse complement strand
GGCAAAGGATCTGAACAGACACTTCTCCGAGGAGGACATACAGAGGGCCCTTAGGCATATGAAAGGATGCTCAACATCATTAGCCATCAGACAGATGAAAATCAAAACCTCAATGAAATATCACTTCACACCTGTCAGATTGGCCACCACTAATAAATCAACAAACAACAAGTGCTGGTGAGCATGAGGAGGAAAGGGAACCCTAATGCATTGTTGGTGGGAATGCAGACTGGTGCAGCCACTGTGGAAGACAGTATAAAATTTCCTCAAAATATTAAAAATGGAATTGTCTTTGACTTAGTGATTCTACTGTTGGGGTTATACCCTAAGAATCCTGAAACACTAATTCAAAAGAACCTATACACCCCTATGTTCATAGCAGCATTATTTACAATAGCCAAGCGCAGGAAATAGCCTAAGTGCCCATCAGTAAATGAGTGGATCAAAAACTGTAGTACATTTACATAACAGAATACTATGCAGCAGAAAGAAAAAAGGAACTCCTACTTTTCGAGACAGCATGGATGGAACTGGAGAGTATTATGCTAAGTGAAATAAACCAGTCAGTGAAAGACAAATACCATATGATCTCAGTTGTAACTGAAACCTAATTAACAAAAAAAACAAACAAGCAAAATAGAACCAGAGGCATGGAAACAAGGGACAAACTGACAGGGGCCAGAAAGGAGGTGAGAGGAGGATAAGGGAGGAAATAAGGGGAGGGGCCTAGTTAAAGAACAAGTATGAATGACCCATGGACATGGACAACAGGGTGGGGACTGACTGTGGAGTGGGCTGGGGGGTGGGTGGGCAGGCAGGGGAGAGCAATGGGGGAAAATTAGGACAACTGTAATAGAACAACAACAACAAAAAGTCAGAATCTGAATAACACTTTTGTCCCAAGTACAAATGTAACAAGCTTCTTCTCAAATTCACAATACTATTTATTTAATATGTAGTTCATTATCTTTTTGTTTTCATCTCCTCCATTCCTGAACCACCTGTCTCCTGCTCTCATATAACATGTATTGCTGGGCCCTGGCCAGGCTGCTCCGTTGGTTGGAGCATAAATCCAATATGCCAAGGTTGTAGGTTTGATCTCTGGTAAGGATATATACAAGAGGCAACCAGTAAGTGCATAAATAAGTGGAAAAACAAATTGCTGTTTCTCTCTCTTTAAAAAGAAAGGTATCTGCTAGATTCTAGATCTTTCTTTATAAGTGATCTAGATTTTTGTGTATTCTATTTTGTTGATTTTCATACTCTCTAAGTATCCCTCTTCATCTAAGTTTGATTGTTGTGTACTTATCCAATAACAGATCTTCCTTCTTCTAATAGTATGATAACTCAGTTATAATTCTGTTTTGAGTGTGCCCAAAGAACGAAGAAAGGAGATCATGAGTTTGAAACGACGCATGAGCTGTGAACAAAGAAAGTTGAAGAGAAGAGGGAATTTTGAAGAGAAGAGGTAGTGGCTCTTGAAGAAGTATCTTGTGTCTTCTCTTTCTTGGAAATTGGACACAATATCAGAAACACTTAATTTTGAACTATAATGAACACCTGGCACATGAGCAATAACAAAAGTTAGGGCCACAGAGGCTTTTCTCATAGCTCCTACTCTTTGCCTTGGCTTTCTTGTGAAAACCTTAACATAATGCACTATTTCTTGGTTTATAAAATGTTTATTTGTTTATGAAAGTCACTAAGATGAGAGCAGAGATTTTAGAATCAGACTTGATTTTAATTCTCAGCTTTGCTATATGACCTTGGACAAATCATATAACCTCCTTAAGCTTTAGCTTTCTCATAGTAAACGTTTATCTCATGAGAGGAGAAAATGGATGTGAAAACAGCCCAGAATATCAATTAATGTATTCAACAAATATTTGTTGAATATTTACTATGTACTGGACTGTCTGCCAGGTGCCTAAAATACCGTGGTGAATAGGATAGAAAAGTTCCCTGCCCTTCTAAAGGAAGTAGATAAGAAACATGTAAACAAATGAACTAAATAATAATAGGTGCTAATTATTAGCCCATGAGGGAAATAAATAGAGTATATGACCAGGAACAGCAAAGAGGGCATATGTTAACTGGGGAAGCCACAAAGAACATCACAGCCCAAAGGATGAGAATGAGCCAGCAGTTACTAAGAGGTGTTTAAGACAGAGGAAATTGGGACACTCGCTTAGAAGGAAATAGGATTCTGCTCACTCACAGGCCAGTAATGTGGGGTTCCTCCTTGTCTTCTTATGGCATATGTCCTTCAGTGTCCCTGATCCCAAGAATAGGCTCAGACTGTGCCTTTAACTTTCCATCCCCACTGACCTACTTATTCAACTTAAATTCAATGGTAACAATTACATATCACCTTCTTGAATATACCCTAAATTCCCTCATCTATCTCATGGTACTTTACACTCACTTGACCCTACTCCTACCTTATTAAATCTAGCTGTCTACACTACTCCATGTCTACACCCACGGGTTGTAGTGGAAAAATAGCATGCAAACTCATGACTGGTCTCAGTTTAAATTCATGGAAGTCCTTACGCTGTCCAGAAATCTTATGAGATTTTCCTGGTCTTTCTCTCCTCCACTCTCTTTACTGCAGGTTGATGGAGATGGGAGATGAAGCATCAAGAACCCTGCCCTCCCCTACCAGGTAGATAAGAGAAGGGCAAGCCTGTGAGTTCAAGCTCACTTCACTCCAGCCCTTCCTGTTGCTTTCTCTTCACCCATACCATGTCATTTCATTTTTTAAGGAATAGCTCTTTTCTGTCTTGAAATGTGTCCTTACTCAGTCAAAGCCACAAAACCGACCAGCAGTGTGTCTGGGTTACACAGCTAGGAAGTTTCCGCATATGACCGGGCTCTGCCTCCGTTCCTGACCTCCTCTCCCCACTCTCCCCTTTCTCTCACCCACCCAGCCCCGCCTTTCCACTGGATGCTCCTTCTGCCTTGAATGGCCTTCCCCCACATGCTTTCCTGACTTACTTCTTATGTCCTGTCTCAGTAAAACTGCCACTTCCTCAGGTCTCTTTGAAGCTCACCATGAAGCTGAACTGGAATCCCTTCACAACCCCACAACCACTTCCCCTCAAATCAGAACCAGCCCAAGAAGCAGTGAAGGGGCGAAAACACACCACAAAACCTGTTCAAGGAATTAAGGGGGCAGGGAACTCTTGACTCTTGGTAGCAAATAGGAACTTATAACTTATTAGTAGTTGCCCATACATTTTAGGTTAATCATTCATTTCTATCTCTGAGGTTTGCTCTGATGATGATAGATGGGAGAGCATTTTAATTTTTTTTAAATTTATTGACTTGAAAGAAACAGAGAGAGACAGAGAGACATTGATTCATTGTTCCACTTATTTAGGCACATATTGGTTCTTTCTTAAATGTGCTCTGACCAGGGATCGAACCCACAACCTTGGCATATCAGGACAATGCTCTAGCCAACTGAGTTACCCAGCCAGGGCTAGTGGGAGATCATTTTATGAGTGATAGAATGCTAAGCACATCCAGCAACTCTAATCTACTATATGCAATTCAATAAATTTTATTAGCATCACAATGATCAAATTTCATAGAAATTTTATATATCTGATTATTAATCAGTCATAGGTATTTGGGAATTACTAGCTTTCTTTTTATGTATGTATGTATGTATGTATTTTTAGAGAGAGGGGAATGCAGGGAGAAAGAGAGGGAGAGAAACATCAATGTGTGGTTGCCTCTTGTGCACCCCCTACTGGGGACCTGGCCTGTGACCCAGGCATGTGCCCTGACTGGAAACTGAACCAGTGGCCCTTTGGTTTGTAAGCTGGCACTCAATCCACTGAGCTATACAAGCCAGGGCTTTCACCTTCTTTTATATACATTTTTTCCTTCTCTCCCTGTAATACACGTGTGTTCACCATAAACCACAGACTTACGACTTTAACGTTAATATAATGACTAACCAACTCATACAACTTAACACCAAAAACCAAACAATCCAATTAAAAAATGGACAGAGGACCTGAATAGATATTTTTCCAAAAAGGACATACAGAGGGCAAATAGATATGTAAAAAGATGCTGAATATCACTAACTGTCAGAGAAATGCAAATTAAAACCACAACGAGATATTACCTCACACCTGTCAGAAAAGCTATCATCAATAAGTCATCAAACAAGTGTTTTCAAGGATGTGGGGAAAAGGGGACCCCCGTGCACTGTTGGTGGGAATACAGACTGGTGAAACCACTATAGAAAACACTATGGAAGTCCCTCACAAAATTAAAAAATAGAACTGCCTTATGACCCAGTGATTCCACTTCTGAGTATTTATCCAAAGAAATCCAAAAACACTAATTTGAAAAGGTATATACACCCATGTAAAATGCAGCACCATTTACAATAATCAAACTATGAAGGCAACCCAAGTGTCCATTCATAGACAATTGGATAAAGAAGATGTGATACATATATACAATGGAATAAACAAGAATGAAATCTTACCATTTGCAGCAACACAGATGGACCTAGAGTGTATTATGCTAAGTGAAATAAGTCAGACAGAGAAAGACAGATGCCATGTGATTTCACTGATCTAAAAAACAAAATAAACAAACAAACAAAACATCCAGCCCTGGCTGGATGCGTGATGGACTATTTGTGGGAAAAAATCCACAGTAGTTTTTTCAGTTGAGTCTGCCCAAAACTCTGTTCTTTCTACTCTGGCTCCATCTAATGGACGAAAATGACCAATGCTGTCTAAATTATTCCATTATGGCTTTGTTTGCAATCTTCAAATTAAGTGGAAATTTAATACATCTTCCCCTAACATTATACTTAATATTGACTCTGTGAAGCTGTATTCCTAGACAAAAGGAGTTTAAATGATTTTTTTAAATTTTTTAAAAAATTTATTGATGAGAGAGAGAAAACACCAGTTTCTTGTTCCACTTATTAATGCATTCATTGGTTGATTCTTGTATGTGCCTGACCAGGGATCAAACCCTCAATTTTGGTGCATTGAGATGATACTCTATCCAATTGAGTTCCTTGTCCAGGGCTAAATAATTTTTGATCAAATCCCCTGGACATATTTTTTTTTTCCTTGAAGGGATGTTCTGGTGTCCCTTGCTAGTAACTGATTATAATACTTTGGCTGATGAGGGGTTATGGGAGCTGTAACCATTCATTCATTTTCACTGGTCCTCAGTTACAGTTTTTGATATGCAAAAGTTGCCTTTCTGGAAGACCTTCCATTGATCAACGTTACCTCTGTTAGAATCACAGGATCGACCTGGGTCTTAGGTTCTAAGTGAACACATTGCTTATGTAGCTTTCTAGCGCCTTTGCCTTCTTTTCTCAAAGGCATCTGTTCCACACCAGGTTATCTACATTTTTCCAACACTTGAAATTACATTTCTGGCTTTTTCACTTCTACGTTCAAGTCCAGGGATGAGTATTTTCAGTTCATTAATTCTTTCAACTAACATTTGTTAAATATCTACTATGGGCAAAACATTGATTTATTTAAATACGAGTAATCAATATACTCTTATTGGGAATATATTAAAGGTGCTACCCCTATGGAGAGTGTATAATCTAGAAGGAAGGTAAGGATGGATATGGAGATAGACAATAAGTAAACATAAAGTAATATAAGGTGGCAGTAAAGCTATAAAGAATTATAAGAAAAGGAGCTTGAGAGTGAGGGGGTAGGCATTCACTATGTTACGATTTACAAAGGCCTCATTAAAAAAGTGACATCTGAGAAGAACCCTAAAGAAAGTGATGCAGTGAGGCATGTGGTTATCTGAGAGAAAAGCATGTAAAAAAATAATATAAAGGAAGCCACTTTAAAAATGGAGTCAGAGCTCTGGCCAGATAGCTCAGTTGGTTGTAGTGTTGTGCCAAGACACTAAGGATATGTAAAGGTTGTGGGTTTGCTCCCTGGTTGTGGAACATACAAGAATCAGCCAGTGAATGCATAAATGAGTGAAAAAACAAATTGATGTTCCTTTCTGTCTCTCCCTTTTTCTTTTCTTTTTCTTCTCTTCTCTTCTTTTTCCTTTTCTCTTCTTTTCTTTTCTTTTTTCTCTTCTTTTCTTTCCAGAAAGAAAGACTGGCCTGGCTAAATCCCTCCCATTGATCAGCCAACAGCAACCAAAACTCAACTACAAGAGGAGGGTATACTCAGCCCACACAAAGAGTGTACCTTGAATACCCAGCTTGGGTGATAGGGAAGGCTGTGCCATTGGACCCTACAGGACACCTACTACATTAGGCCATACTACCAAGAAATGGAGTCAAAGCAGCCCTAGCTAATACATAGAAACAAACACAGGGAGGCTGCCAAAACCAGGAGACAAAGAAACATGGTCTAAATGAAAAAATAGATCAAAACTCTAGAAAAAGAGCTAAATGAAGATATGGAGATAGCAATCTCTCAGATGCAGAGTTCAAAACACTGGTTATAACCATGCACAAGAAACTTAGTGAGGACTTCAGCAGCATAAAAAAGACCCAATCAGAAATGAAAGATACAACATCTGGCCAAGATGGAGGTGTAGGAGGAGGTTTACCTCCTTGCACAACCAAAAGAAGGACAACAAATTTAAAAACAAAAAATAACCACAAATATCAGACAATTGAACTGTATGGAAATCCAATAACCAAGGAGTTAAAGAAGAAACATTCATCCAGACTAGTTGGAGGAGCAGAGATGGGCGGGCAGGGTGGAGAGGACTTGCGGTAGGGCAGTTGCTGGAGGACTGGGATGGGCAAGGTGGTGGCTAGCAGAGTGGGCAATAACACAATCTGCATGCAGATAAACTAGAGGAACAACTGGGGAGCTAGACAGACCACACAACCCAGGTTTCCAGCACAGAGGGGAAAGAAAGCCTCAAAACCTCTGGCTGTAAAACATCTGTGGAAGTTGTGTCAGTGGGAAAGACTCCCAGCCTCACAGGCGAGTTCGTTGGAGGGACCCACAGGGTCCTAGAACATACACAAAACCACTCACCTGGGAATCAGTACCAGAAGGGCCCAATTTGCTTGTGGATAGCTGGGGAAGTGACTGAAAGCCAACTGAGAGCAAAGCAAATGGAATTGTTCCCTCTCTGCCCTCTCCCCCACATACAGCATTACAACACAGCAACCGGGGTTGCCTTGCCATGGCAAATACCTAAAGCTCAGCCGCTTACTACATAACAAGTATGCTGAAACAAAAAAAATATGGCCCAAATGAAACAACAGATCAAGCTCCAAAAATAGAACTAAGAGATGAAGAGATAGCTAACCTATCAGACACAGAGTTCAAAACACTGGTAATCAGGGTGCTCACAGAATTGGTTGAGTATGGTTGCAAAATACAGAAAGAAGTGAAGGCTATGCAAAGTGAAATAAAGGAAAATGTACAGGGACCAGCCAACAGTGAAGGGAAGGAAACCAGGACCCAAATCAATGATTTGGAGCAGAAGGAAGAAAGAAACATTCAACCAGAACAGAATGAAGAAACAAGAATTAAAAAAAAAATGAGGAGAGGCTTAGGAAGCTCCGGGACAACTTTAAATGTTGCAATATCTGAATCATAGGGTTCCAGAAAGAGAAGAGGAAGAGCAAGAAATTGAAAACTTATTTGGAAACATAATAAAGGACAACTTCCCCAATCTGTTGATGGAAATAGACTTCCAGGGAGTCCAGGAAGCTCAGAGAGTCCCAAAGAAGGTGGACTCAAGGAAGCACACACCAAGGCACATCATAATTACATGACCCAAGATTAAAGATAAGGAGAGAATCCTAAAAGCAACAACAGAAAAGGAGACAGTTACCTACAAAGGACTTCCCATAGACCATCAACTGATTTCTCAAAAGAAACCTTACAGGCAAGAAGGGGCTGGAAAGAAGTATTCCAAGTCATGAAAGGCAAGGACCTCCATCCAAGATTACTCTATTCAGCAAAGCTATCATTTAGAATGGAAGGGCAGATAAAGTGCTTCCCAGAGAAGGTCAAGTTAAATGAACTCATCATCACCAAGCCCTTATTATATGAAATGTTAAAGGGACTTATCTAAGAAATAGTAGATCAAAAATATGAACACTAAATGACAACAAACTCACAACTATCAAAAATGAACCTAAAACGAAAACTAAGCAAACACTAGAACAGGAACAGAATCACAGAAATGGAGATCACATGGAGGGTTATCAGCAGGGGAGTGGGTGGGGAGAGAGGGAAAAGGTACAGGGAATAAGAAGTATAAATGGAAGGTAGAAGATAGACAGGGAGAGGTTAAGAATAGCATAGGAAATGGAGAAGCCAAAGAACTTATATGACCCATGGACATGAACTAAGGTGGGGAAATGCTGGTGGTAGGTGGGGTGAAGGGCAGAGGGGAATATAGAGGAGAAAAAAAATGGGACAAGTGTAATAGTGTAATCAATCAAATATATTTAAAAAAAAAGAAATGAAGGATTCACTTATTGAAATAAAGGACAATTTACAGGGAAACAACAGTAGAATGGATGAAGCTGAAAATCAAATCAATGATTTGGAACATAAGGAAGCAAAAAACAACCATGAAGAACAACAAGAAGAAAAAGAATCCAAAAAAAAATGAGGATAGTATAAACAGTCTTTGAGACACTTTAAGGGGTCCAACATTCACCTCATAGGGGTGCCAGAAGGTGAAGAGAAAGAGCAAGAAATTGGAAATCTATTTGAAAAAATAGTGAAAGAAAACTTCTCTAATTTGGTGAAAGAAATAGACATTTAAGTCCAGGAAGCACACAGTCCCAAATATGATGTATGCAAAGAGGCCCACTCTAAGACACATCATTATTAAAAGGCCGAAGATTAAGGATAAGGATCGACTCTTAAAAACAAGAAAAAAAACGTTAGTTACTGGAAGGTTGACAAATAGGAGGGGGGAGGGAGAGAATGGGTGAAGAGGTGAGGGGCTTAAAAAGTATAAATAGGCACTTACAGAATCACCATGGGGATGTAAAGTACCATATAGAAAATGGAGTAGCCAAAGAAATTACTCACATGACCCATGGACATGAACAATGATGGGCAGATTGCCTGAGGGAGTAGGGGATACTGGGTGGAGGGTGCAAAGGGGTAAAAATCAAGACAACTGTCATAGCATAATCAATAAAGTATAATTTTAAATAAGTGGAGTTGGAGCTGTCACACTAGAGAAACTACCTTGAACATCTCGTGACTCAAATCTTTGGCATGTTTTCAGAACAAATAACCTTTGGTCTGAGCCTGAAGCAACACTGTGTCTCAAAGAACTCTTTGCAAGTATAACAAGACAGGAGACATTGTGACTATAGGACTGATGAATACCAAAATGAAAATTAAAGCCATTTTTTAGAATTAGCTTCAGTATATTGGTTTATCTGCACCAGTAGAAATGCCTTACTTCCACTGATGTAATTGTTCCCCTTCTGTTTCTCATAAACACCCCTTGCCATTGTCTCCTAATAGAAATGCTCTTTGGGCTGCTGCCTGAATCAGTTCTTCCTGAATAGCTTTTCTTTTCAATCTCAAATAAATGCTTGTTGCCTCTCAGTTTGGCCTTTTTTTTTTTCAGGTTAACAAACATTTTAGACAGAAGGAACAGAAAATGAAAAGGCCCTGAAGTAGAAGGCCAATGTGGCTGGAAGGGAATAGGTGAGAGGTAAGAAGTAAGATTAGAGAGGAAGAAAATGTCAGAACACGTGGGGTCTTGTAAGCCATTTCAAGGATTTTACCGTACTTCTGCACTGAATGAGAGGGGAAGCCATTCTGATACAGGGAGATCTGATCAGGTCACTGGGGAGAAGCAGGGAGGGGCCTTAGGAGGACGGTGCCGGAGGCCCTGGTAATCAGCCTAGGACAGGATTGGCTGAGAAGCTGAATGCCTCTGGAGTGCATGGAATTATGCACCAGAAAATTTGAAATAAAAGGAGGGCATAGACTAGCTCTTGGGCGGGTGCTCTTCCTCAAGAACGCTTGGATGAATATGTTGCAGCTGCCTGTGTTTCCCGAAGAATGATATTCGGGATGGCTTTGGGATGGGAGAAGAAACTCCAGGTGCCACCTAGGATCAGGATGGCCTGGCAGAGGGTGGCAGGGTTATTTTTCTTTGGATGTTCTAGAGGGGATGCGCTCTGAGGCAGAAGCCTGCCATGCTTCCAAAAGTTGAGTAGCTTTTGTATCTTATGTTGTTTTAGTTTGTAAACTAACCTTATAGAAATAAGATAAATAACAGGGGGGATTAAATTAAAGACTTTAGCCTTAACTGATAGGCTTCAGTGATTACAGCTGGAACTCAAGAGTTAAAAAGATAGGCTTAAGTGACTAATGCTTGTGGGGAGCTGTTACTCCAAAATTGTGTAGCTTTGAATAAAAACGACTTTTCTTTTTCACCACACCTCTGCCTAGTTGTGGCAGCAGGCGGTAGGACCCCACTTGCTGTTTGGTAACAATTGGAGTATTTTGAGCAGAGAAGTGACATGATTTGACTGAATTTTTATAAAATTAGTGTTTAGAAGAAACTATAGGGAGAAAAAAATGCAGAAGCAGAGAAACTGTTGGGAGGGGGAGAACACCCCCCCATTAGTTCTTATGGAAGCATTAATAATAAAACAATAAAATGTCAGAAGGCTAGATTAACAGGAGGAAAAATGCAATCTAATACATGCCCAAAGGAGAATCAAAATATGATGTTCAGATCATAAAATGAGGCTCAAAGAAATGATCAAACCAAGTACCCCTTAAAACTTATTAGACA
>VMDR010035343.1:0-10793 GCA_007922815.1 Macrotus californicus | reverse complement strand
TAGCATTATTTTTTAAATAAATGTTTTTTGGAATTCAGGGAATCCACCTGGGCCTGCAGTTTTCTTTGTTTTAGTGTTTCTAGCTATGATTTATTTTTTAAATGGATATAGTACTATTCAGGTTACCTATTATTTCTGAAAGCTGTCACTTCTCATTTTCTTAACATTGTCTCTCAAAGAGTGAATGATTTTACAGTAGTTATAGTGCTTAATACAATAGGCAATTGCAAGCAGTTTTAAGTTCTTGAGAAGCACAGAACAGTGAAACATTAATAGTTTAGGGAGATGAGTGTAATTCAGAATTTATCAAAGAAGGACACTGGAGTTAAGGAGATGATCTAGCCAATGAGAGGGCAGAGGTGGTAGCAGTGAAAAAGACGAAGAAAGTGAACACTTGGAAATTACTTTAAATAAAGAATTAACAGAATTTAGTAATGTCCAGAAGTAGGTGAAATGGAGAAGCACACTCAAGAATTAAAGTCTATCTGAGGAAATGAGAAGAATGTCAATAGTGCTGATGCAGATGTCTTGATGGAAAAGCTAGCCATCTTAGAGATCAAGGTCATGCTTCATCTTGGGATATGTTGAGTGTAGAGTTGCTATGGGATTTGTCAGCAAAATAGCATTGAAAGATATGACAATAGGAGAGATTCCTAAATTAGTGAGATCAGAGTGCCTCTGAAGGATTGGGAAATCAGAGAAGGTTACTATATAAAATACAGGATGCTCAGTTATATTAGAATTTCTAATAAATAATGAATGGTTTTTTATAAATTTGTCCCAAATATTGCATTGGATATACTTATCTTAAAAATTATTCATTGATTATCTTAAATTCAAATTTAATAGGGCATCTTATCTTTCTATTGCTGAATCTGGCATGGACGTTGGTCTCAAAGCCCTCAAAGGAAGAGAGAACATCAAAAAAGGATCACAAAATTTTTGGAGGAATCTAAAAACTCCATTCAGTTAGGTTGAGGACAAGACTGATGATGACTTAAAGAAAACTCATATTGTCCAAATCATATGCCAATTTTGGGGACCATAAATGCAAATGTTAACTGTATGCGGGTTTTGCTCTCAATAATATTAAAAATCATTTTAACCAAAGAAAATGACACACTAAACATAATATTAGTATATGTTCAAAAAATTAAATGTAATTTCTTTAAAAATAGCAAATCAGACATGTGCAGAAGTCCTTTTAGTCCGGGGCCTGATTCCCCATAGCAGCTCCCTACTGCTGGGGGAGAAAAGAGCCCAGGGTCCTTTCAGGACTCTTGGTCTTTGGGGTGTGACACAAATTGAATGAAGGAAGGAAAAAAATCTCCTGGATCCATGCAGGACTAATGAATCCAAAAAGGAAATAATAGAAAAATATTCAACATACAAGAGTCTTATGAAGAAAATGAAGGAAAACCACAGAACAAGCCAAAGGCCAGTGAAGGCCAGCCTTCAGAAGATGTACCACATGAGGCAGAAGAAAATTCTCAATTTTCTGAAGGAGTTGTAAGCCAGGAAGCAGAAGGAAACCTTGGTAATAGGCAGACCCATCTTGTCCAGGAATTTAAAGAGGACATTCCTGTTAGGTGTTTGGATGCTGACGAAATGCTAAGAGGAGTAGATGGGTTAGAAAGGCTTAGGGAAGAAATAAGAAAAGTAAGAAACATTGAAGATGAAAAGTAAGATGCAGTGAAAGCAAAGTTACTCACACAGACGTCCTTGTCCTGTGTGCTTTAGACCTTGAATTCTATTTTTTAAGTCTGATGTACAATCTGGCTCCTGCTTTCTTTCTGTTAGCATTTTCTCATATATCTTTTACCTTTGTTTTACTTTTAATCATCTGATGGAATTTTGTTTTATTTAGTTTCCATGTTACCAGCATCTTACTGGATTTTGTATTTTGACCCATTCTCCAGTTCTATTTTTTCAATTGGGAATTTTCACACGAATGCATGAAAATATATATCTGTAGGGTAAATGGAGGCAGTCTGGCTTCCTCACCCAGGTATCTGGATAACTAAGGGAAGCAGTTTTTGTCTCAGCTCGCAAAGCTGAAATACCCAGCCCATTGCCCCCACGACCTCCATGGCCACATGACCAATGGGCTTTTCTAGGGTCTTCCCCAACCTCCTGTAGGGCTTTCTCCATGGTATCAGGTGCCACTGACATTGGGCCACTCCCTTGGGGGAGGCCCAGGAGGCCAGGGGGCTCACCACCAGGTGCCACGGCCACCTCATATCAGACCACTCATTGAGGCTCCCCTTGGGAGATCCCAGAGGCTCCTCCATTTTTGTACCATGTGAATCCTGATGCCTACACCAATTGTGTTGCAGCCTATCAAGGCCTGGCAGGTCCACTCCAGATTCAGGGAGATGGAAGGAAATGCACAGAGCTGTGGGATGCTTTACATGCCTTTATTCACAAGTGGGCAAGCACACTGCAAGCTGCACATCCCTCTATTGAGTAGCCCCTATCTGCTAAAGTACTAGAGAAAAAAAAGTCACCAAAAAATTATATAACATAGCATGATTCTGCACTTACGAGCTCACATCATGTTATGGGAACCATTTATTGGACCCAGTCTTAAGGCTATGAGAACATTGCTTATCAGGCCCATTCAAGGTTATGGGAAAACTCCTTCCCTTAGTTACCCAGACACCTGGGTTAGGAAGCCAGACTGCCTCTATTTACCTCACAGCACAGGTGGCAAACACAAGGCCTGCAGGCCTAATCCAGCCCTCCACCTTGTTTTATCCAGCCCCGCACCTTGTATCTACTCCAAGGCAGCACCAAGCTCCTTGCCCCTAGTTAAGGAGTAGTTACATTTATACAGTCCTAAAATTACATTTGGCCCTTTGAAGGCAACCGAGAGGCTGATGTGGGCCCCAGTGAAAATGAGTTTGACACCTCTGCCGTACAGTATCCCATATTGTAAAGTAAAACATAACAAGTTACAAAACAACATATTTCATATCAACTCACATTATGTAGGATAAAAATCCCAAATTGTGTGTGTGCACTCGTGTGTGTATATATATGTATACATTGAAAACTTAACTGTGCTTATTTCTGTATGATGTGAGTTTTCTTTTTGCTTATATGTATTTTTTAATGAACACATGTCACAGACAGAATTAAAACTTTCTTAGTACCTAAGAGAATCAAGTAACTTGCAATAAGCTTATAAGGGCAAGGGGGGCACCTAAACTCTTGATGAAATAATGACTAAAATGTAAACTTTAAATCACCTTTCAATCTCTTAGCCAGAGGAATAAAACTGGCAATTATTACAGACAAATAAAATAGCAAATCATAATGATAATCCTATCAAAAGAGGATAATGTGAAAAATAGAGTAAAATACCATAAAAGTGGCATTATAGGCTTTCAAGTAATTTGTTTTATGGAATAAATAATAATATAGACTACATGCCAGGTAAGAAGAGGTATGCCTTAAGATATGTATCTTCATGACAATGCTTCCAGGTATTATTATTCTCTTTTCACTAATGAGGAAACTGAAGCTAAGAGAGCTTTAGGCTCTTACCTGACGTAACAAGGTAAGGTAGATTTATACCGTGTCAGTTTAGCTAAATTGGAATTATGTTTCCTAAGATTCCCTGATTTGTATGATTCTCATTTAAATTTGTTGCAAGACAAATCTGTGCAAGCTTTGGAATGTACAAATGAGGCAGCAGTCATGACACTCAAAGCACACTATTGCTGATCTCCTGGTTCTCATTGTTGACTTTGGGCAGCAAGCAGTTCCTTCAGTTTCTGCCAATCTTCTCTGTCAGGCACTCTCAATCCTAGGCCAGATTACATGCAGTGAGAGACAATAAAAGCCAACACACTGTGTTACTATTTCATGTCCAGCTTTTCTTACCAACAGCCTTCCCTTCTGGTCTGGAGTGATGTCAGGGCCACCAGCTATGGAATCAGCCTTCCATAGAGCCCTGTATGGGCTCCCAGGTTAGCTATTTCATTTGATCCTCTAATTACCCTCTCCTTTACATAGCTTTCCTATCACATCTTCTCCCACAGTTGTGTAAGGTGTAATCCTTATAATGAAGCTCTTATTCCACATCACTTCTAGTGGTTCTCCATTCCTGATTAAACTATTAACTGATACATATGGCAAGCAAATTACTGAGTTGCTTCTCAAGCCCAGATCTGTCTGACTTTTAAGCTCATCTTAGTCATCCTCTCAACTGAAAAAAAATTAACATTTTTGTTTGGATGACATTGTCACGCATGGCTTATTGTTATAGATGGCATGATTGCTTAGTGTTTATCTTGTTGAAATAGGTAGGTTTCATAGTAATTTAATCCTCTCATGTTTCCCTATTCATTCTATTTTGAAGTATAGTCACTGTGTTTACATGATCTCTAGTACTATACAATAAAGTTCTTCAAGGACCAAATAACTTTATTATTTTCCCAAAGTTTCAGCTGCAATATTGTGCAAATTGTTGGTACTCAATAAATGTTTCTGACTTTTAATATGAGTAGCTTAGTTCTTCAAAAAATATGTAAAATAGTAGCACATCAGAATATAAACTTACATGGGGGGATAGTATGTATATGTCATAATATGTGGAAGAGATGTTAAGTTGGGGTGTATAGAAAGATGAACAATTTAAAATAGGAATTCAACTACTATCCAAAATGTTGGAATGTTCTTGTTACAGGCTGAAGCTATGCTTCAGAATGAAAGGCAGAATCCTGCCCATCTTGAACACTGTGGATTTAATGTAGAGATTTTTGCTACATGCTACTACAAAGATACCTGTCCCATTATAAATAAAGTTGTTCATTAATCAGTTTCCTTAGTCGTTAGAAACATACATTGACTGATTTGTTCAGAAAAAATCTCTGGGATATTCAGAGAATGAAGCTTTTGGTAAGTGAAATCAACTCTCTGGAAAAAAATCTGTTTTCCTAACTTCTATAATAATTATAGACATATCTTTAAGTTTAATTTGTATTATTAACATTTCACCATCAATTTAACTTTAGACAATCAACAAAATAACAAAGCCCTGATGTGCAGTGTTTGCAAATTTCTGTGGTGTAAATACTCCCACCACAGCTGATATCAAGTTCCCAATGTGATATCAGTGATCATAAAATTGGGAAAAGATGTACCATACAGATACAATAGATGTAAATCACCTTAAGTTCATAGATAACAGTAAAATAATTAGGAAATGATGAGGTTTAAATATTTATTATCTTTGTTTTATATATAATTTATTTAATAAGTATATATAATTTAATAGTTAGAATTACATTTAATGACTGACTCACAAAACTCCTAAAAATTTAGCAATTGAATTTTACAAGCTAGTATGCCTGGCTCTATCTAGTACACCAATGCTTTTAGACCACCCAGCCAGAAAACACCACCCCAAATCATCCAGAGTATTGCTCCATGGAAGATAGCACTGCACATGAATGAATGAATAGCATGCAAGATAGCTGGACACAGACCTGTCACTAGCTGGACACAAGAGGGTACTGCTAGAACTACTACCCCTTGTCAGTTCCAGAAATGGCCACAGTTGGCATCTGTCACCAGAGCACAGGATTCTTGTGTCTTTTTGTTGCTAGCTTCTAAGACCTTGATTGGTAGATGCATCTCACTGACAGCTCTCACTTAGGTGCAGGGAATTTGAAAAACAAGTATTTCACGTTTTCAGCCTAGAAGCTAACAGGCTTGAGGGTTTCTCCAAAAATTAAAAAAGAGTTCAGCTATTAACAAGAGTCTACCCAGTTCTGTATATCACTCCTTTAACTGCCTCATGTTAGCATACAATCTTCTTCCATTACTTACTCTTTCAAAAATGGAAGAAAGAAGAAAAGGGAGAAAAGAAGGAGGGAGAGAGAAAAGAGTTTTGGAAGGAAAAAATTATTCTAACATGATGAATAACCTCTAGTCCCAAGGAAAAATGTGCTCCCCTCCTTCCCCAGGTGGTCACCCCAAAGTCTCATTAGTAACTGCATCCAGTTCCAAGTCAGGACCTTAGGACAATGTGCATTCCTCTTCCAGTTTTATCACCATCCTTCCAATATTCTGTTACCTGTAGACTAAGTTATCAAGTTAATCGCTAGATTAATTTAGAGCCTATTTTATATAGAGAAAAATAGAACATTTAAAATTCATAGCTATATACTTGAGTTAGGAAGGAAGAAAACAGCCCTCACTTACATTATGAATCACCAGGCCAGGGTAGGTATTAGGTAGTATGATTTTCCTTCTCTACTATGTTCCCTTTGCCTTCAGCTGGTTGGGATTCTTAAGCCAAGAAGATAACTCAAACCAACATTCCTGAAAAATCTGAGCCCCTAATGACCCTGCATATATAGGGTTTTTATAATTTTCATCATTGCTAAGGTAGCAGTAGGAAGTGACTTGATATATCCTCAAGAATCAGTGTATCCTCTTCCCTTACTCTTTATGTGGTGGCAACATTATTTTTCCTTAGCAGTCAGGGGTATTGACCCCAGAAGACAATGTTATGCTTTCTTGAACTGTTATTCACTGACATGAGCAGCCTGACTTGGGCATGTAACATTCTCAGCTTATAATTCAAGGGAACCAATGGTTTGCCTCTAGTGGAAACATTTTGCCCTTGGGTACTAAGACCTCTATGCCAGAGCCCAGTATTATTGGGTAGGAAGCAAACATTGTGCAGGATCATTAAGGATAATAGTAAAAGGTTCCACTCTTACTTCCACCTTTTGGTCCCCAAATCCACCTATTGTAGCTGTGGGAGAATTGGTTACTGGTTTGTTGCATCCCCTAAGAGAGCACACTGTTGTGTCAAGGACATATATTTTTGTCTTAAACAGACTATTCCACCATTATATAAGGCCAACTTCTTCTGGATGATGTATACATGATAAGTGAATCCCATGAATATCTGCTCACTGTCTTCTTCTATAAAGGGAATTTAATTTTTGATAATATACTGTCTTTTAAAGATATTTATCAGCTTCACTGACTATACAGGTGACTTAAAAAGATGTGAAAGGAATCATTGTTCTTGCCTGATAGGTTTGTTATGATAACCCTATCTCTCTGATCCTTGAGGGATGGCATTTTGCTTTTTGGTGACTTCCTAGTATAGAAAGGTACACAGGGGATGCTCCAAGGGCTCAGAATGTGACCCCTCCTTTCTTTTTTTTATTATTTTATTTTTTTAAATTACTTTATTGTTGTTCATTTACAGTTGTCTGCATTTTCCCCCACCACTCCCTCCCACCCCAGCCAATCCCACCCCCCTCCCCCCGCTCCCACCCTCCCCCTTGGTTATGTCCATGTGTCCTTTATAGTGTTTCCTGGAAACCCTTCCTGCACTGTTCCCTCCCCCTTCCCCTCTGGCCATTGTTAGATTGTTCTTAATTTCAATGTCTCTGGTTGTATTTTGTTTGCTTTTTTCTGTGAGCCCTCCTTTCTTAATAGCTTTTGCTTTTGCTATGACAAGGAGTCATTGTGGAGATACTTCTAGATTTTGAGTTGATCTATTCCTTTATGATCTTTGCAACAGAGGATCTAAACACAATATGGGGTCAGGGTACTACAGAGCCTATGTGAGAAAAACTCAGATCATAACTTTATTCCTCATTTTTATTTATTCATTTAATACTTATTAAGTATGAAATATATGCAAGGCATTGTTCTGGCTACTTGGGATATAGAAAGGAATGAAACAGACACACTTCCCTTATGGAGCTTATTATTCTATAAAAGAAATAAATTAACTAAATAATATAGTATATTAGAAGACAACACATTCTATGCAGCAAAAAGTAAGTCAAGGAAGGGGGATAGGGAATTCTAGATGGGGAAGTGTTTGCCTTTTTATATGGAGTGCTCAAGGAAGTCCTTATTTGAGCTAAGGTTAAAGGAAGTAAGGGAGTGATTTCATTCTGTCCTATAAATCACAATTTTACTCAGGAATTAATAATCCCTAATCATCAAGGTATTTGCCTTTACAGTATTCACGTACCTTGGTCAATGACTTGCAGGTGCCTTTGAGAAAGTCTAGGAGGAAGAGTCACAGTACATATGTGTGATGTTGTTACAGGTTCTTCCTTCAAGGGACCCAGCCTCCCTTTCAATGCAGGGACTCTGGGGCACTGAACTGACTCAGGTTCAGCAATTGGGTAAGTAGGTCTGAATCTCCACCATCAAGTCTGGCAGCAAGTCTATATTCACCACATTTAGATATTTTTCATTATTTAGATCAAGTAGGTCTTTAATGGGCTGACCATCTATTTTGGTTTTAGAAAATGAATACTCAAATATCTGCTAACAAATATCATTGGAGGGATTTTTTTCATTCTGCCACCACACACACCTGCCTTGGTGATACAACCCAGGAAATTGGAACTCCCATTGTGAGTTCAATGGGGAATAAAATCAGGAGTCCATTTCACCCAACACATCCCAGGCTACACAGAATAGCCAATATAATGTGCATTCATTTTTCAGCATTGACACTCACCTCACCAAGGAGTATTATGGACTACAGTTAGAAGTTGGAAGAACAGCCTCTGCATGGTCAATCCATGTCAACATTTTTATCTCCATATTATTTGAGTTTCTTCCTCAATATCTTATGAAGGAATTTTGGTGTCTCAACTTTCTTTAACCAGGTTTCAGTCAACCAACTGGGCAAACCATTAGAAACATTCACAACTTCCTGAGTCAGCACACCTAATAAATTCAACCTGACCTAAAATTCTATGCCATTATTTTTGGCCTAAAACCCTCAGAATCCATTTCCAAAATTTACCAGTATAAATTACTATAGTTCTATAATTCTTGTGATATATTGATGATACTTCTTTTCTTGGATTTTGTTATAGCCCATCTTTAGCAAGGCATGCTACAATGTATATAATATATGTAACTACATACTATATGTATGTGTATACACAAATATATGTATTCCATATACTACATATATAGTTATGCATGTGTGTAGTCATGTTATATATGTCTATAATTATATATGTATATAGTTACACATATATGTATAACTACATACATACACACAAAAATATATATGACATAGGAAGATAGTCAGGTAGACACAGTGAGGGATGGAGGAGGTAGAGTATGGAGAAAATATTTTTCATCAGGCTAGGTCTTTCCAAAGTCTTCAAAAGGCAAGAATAGTCTGATCAGCTTCAGCTGTCAAAGGAAATTCAATAGGAGTTGGAGGTTTGGTATACTCATATTCTGAGTTATTCTAATCCTCTCATATATCCATACTCTGATCTTCAGGATCCTAGACTTTCTCATTCAGTGCCTTAACTTGAACATGAAGAATCTGGTGAGGCTGCCATTTTAACTGACATTGCAATCAGATAACCCACAAGATTTAAATTGATGTTCGATTTTCAATAATCTCAGCATTTATTTTGGGGCCTATCAACCTTGCTACATGATTGACAAGAGATCCTTTAAGAATAATTATAGTCCTGATCAGGTGGTTCAGTCAGTTAGAGCATCATCTTGATATGTAACAGTAAAATGACAACAAACTCACAGCTATTAACAACTGAACCTAAAACAAAAACAAAAACAAACTAAGCAAACAACTAGAACAGGAACAGAATAACAGAAATTCAGATCACACGGAGGGTTATCATCAGGGGAGTGGGTGGGGAGAGAGGGGGAAAACGTACAGGGAATGAGAAGCATAAATGGTAGGTAGAAGATAGACAAGGGGAGATTAAGAATAGTATAGGAAATGTAGAAGCCAAAGAACTCATATATATGATCCATGGACATGAACTAAAGAAGGGGAGTGTGGGGGGAAGGGGTGTGCAGGGGGGCAGAGATGGGACAACTATAATAGCATAATCAATAAAATATATTTAAAAAATTTAAAAAAAATGAAAGATAAAATCCATATCCCAAAAAGCAAAAAAAAAAGAAAAAAGAAAGGATGCTCAATGTCACTAATCATCAGAGAAATGCAAATTAATGCCATAATGAGATATCACCTCATTAGCAATCAGAATGGCTATCATCAATAAACCAACAAGCTGCAAGTGTTGGCAAGCATCTGGGGAAAAGAGAACCCTCATGCACTGGTTAGAATTCAGACTGCTGTGGCCACTTTGAAAAACAGTATGGAGTTACCTCAAAAAATTAAAAATGGAACTACCTGATGACACAGTAATTATACTTCTGGGTATATATCCAAAGAATCACAAAACACTAATTTGAAAGAATATATGCATCCTATGTTTATTGCAGTGTTATTTATAATAGTCAAGGTATGGAAGCAACCCAAGTGCCCATCAATAGACAGGTGGATGAAAAAGCTGTGGTACATATATGCAATGAAAAATTACTCAGCCATAATGAAGAACAAAATTTTACCCTTTCTTACCCAGCAAGGATAGACCTAGAGGGTATTATGCTAAGTGTAATAAGTCATTCAGAGAAAGACAAATGCCACACGATTTTATTTATATGTGAAATCTAAAGAACAATATAAATAAACAAACAAAAGATAAACAGACTCATAAATACAGAGAAGAGAGTGATGGTTGCCATTGGGAAGGGGGGCTGGAAGACTAGGTGAAGAACATGAAGGAATTCAGAAGTACAGATTGATAGTTACAAAATAGTCATTGGGATGTAGAGTACAGCCTAGGATATATAGTCAATAATACTATAATAACTATGTATGGTGCCAGCTGCATACTGGAAATATCAGGGGTACACTTTGTAGAGTATATGATTTTCTAAGCATTATGTTGCAT
>VMDR010035342.1:0-10793 GCA_007922815.1 Macrotus californicus | reverse complement strand
GACCAACCCTCAAGTACCACTTTCAAGGTGATAATTCCATATAGTAATCATGTTTACTAGAAGATATGATTAATGTTACTGTCCTATTAAAACCCAAATTAAATTAATATCCAGCCTAATTAATGAGTGAATTAAAGACAGAAAAATTCTTCTTTATGTGCGAGTATTTATTGCCACATTTTCTATTGATCTCTATATTTAGTTGGCACAAAGTCAAGGACAACTTAGTTTATATGTTGCTGTATGGATATGGTACTGACTGGGATGGTGCAGGTTATTAAGTACTTGTCATATCTATACTCTTGTGCTTTGATCCAATTTTCCCATCAATTCTTCCTGAGGAAAAAATCATAGACATTTTCTAGCCCTGAAATTTTAAAACCTTAAAAAGTAGTGGCATTCTGTCTTAAAACAAAGGCTCAGGTGAGAATACAAGTATTTTATGGAAAAAGATAAAAATGGCTAAAGGTGCCTGAACCTTATCAATTCTTGATTCTTTCGCCCTTTTCATACCTTTCAGAATGTGTTTCCAGAAATCACAGGTGTTCCCAAGAGCACGGTTGGGGAATCTGATCTACTCCAATTTCATCAGGTTAAAGAGGGAAACAGCCCTCAAGATCTCACTTTGTGCTTAAATTTTAAAAGCTGACACATGTCAGAGCAAGAAATCAAACCCATGACTTGTTTACTGAGAAATGAAGAATTAAACATTTTTATCAAGGCCATTGGTTCTCCAGCTTGGTTATATGTTGGAATCATCATGGATATTTTAAAAAAAATATAGATGCCTGGGTCCTATCCCCACAGATTTTGAATGATGGTACTTGGTTGTGCCCTGGGCATAGAGATATTTAAAGGCTCCCCAGGTCATTCTAATTCAAGCCAAGTTTGACAATCACCATTGGCTTAGGCTGAGGAAAAATATCAAACAAACAAGCAAACACACACATATATACAGATAAATATGTACTTTGATCAGGAGATGTGGGTTTGATTTTAGCTCTATCAATGATTGGCTTGTGACTCTGACCTATTTTATACTCTCTGCTTCATGAGATAATGGTCAGTTGGTTTTATGCATTTTAGAGACATAGAAACCTTCTTCAAGTGAAAATTTCATGGAAGACTGATACAACACACACATAAGAGCAGAGATGCTTTGGTTAAACGGGGAAAAGGGCCAGGATGCTCAAGATTCTGTCTGGATATTACCAAATGATACAGAGGCACCTTTCAGAAGGTTCTGTGCTCTGAGGAACACACAGGGCATTTTGATTTCTAGAGCTCTATTTTGTTTCTAAATTGTTACTTGATTGGCTAAAGTTTCATACTTGTTAGGAGGTTTGCTTGCACCTGATTCCATGTGGCCTGATTTACAAGAAAATTCTATTTCTGTTGTCCAATCAAAAGAGAGTGTTGACCTGAGATCAGTTTCACTGATGAATAAAGTTGTTTTCTTCTCACCAGGCAACTGCAATGCTAGTAATGCTATGAGAGAATTTGTTCCAATGTTCTGTGTTTCATAAGAGTAGAATGAATCATTTTTAATTAAGGGATACTACAATTTGTTTCCCCTAGCCAATCTCATAAATATTTTGTATCACAACTGGAGCTTAATGGTGGACTTTGAAACTTTAAAAACTTAGGGCACAGCTGGTTTGACCTGAGTAAATTCATGAGAAGCCACATCATCAAGAAATTGTTCTCCGTCATTGTTGATAAGAACACAGAGGCAGATGTGCAATTGTTTCCTGTATAACTTTTATACATGAAATATAATGTACATGGAAACAGTGTCAGATGGCATACCACACTACATTTATTTCAGAGATGGAGTCTTCTCTTTGTTACTGTTTACTAAACACACTTCCATTATGGTGAGTGGATGGCTGTCTGTTTTGTTTCCTTTGCAAATATCCAATGGCTTTCAGAGTGTTGCCAGTGTCTTGTCTTGTTTTCAGTAAGTTGCTCTTATATTTATTTATTAATTTTCATGAATTTATCCTTGACATTCTCAGAAAAACACAAAGATTTTCGTCAGAGACTCTCTCTCATCCTGTTTTCTGAAATCTATCTGCCAGTTTTACAGATTCACATTGTTGTGTGTATGCTAATGTCAAGTGGCTTCTCATCTTGTCTTCCTGGCATTCTCTCTCATTTGAAATAAGTCCAGAAATCTTAGTATTTGTATAAATTAGTTTTTTTTCCCTACAAAGTCTTTATCATTTAAAATACGGTATGTATATCAATAGAGCCCTTTGTCCTTTAAGATAGGAGGTAAAAATACCTGATTCACAAAACCCAATATAAACCATCCATGTTGCGCAATTTAACTTGTAAAGAGAAGGTCTTTTAATTAAAAAAAAAAAGCAAAAACAAAAACAAAAAGGTTTCCATGGATAAAGACACCGAGAAAAATTTAGAAATGTAGAGATCTAACTTCCTTTGCTGTTCATTTCCATAATTGAAGACGAATTCTTACCTTGTCTTTTATTTCCTCATGAATAAAGTTTTCAGATAACATCATCTTTATTTTTAAGATATACATATATATATACTTTTTTATTATTTATAAGTAATTGCTATATATGGATATAAAAATTTTTTTTAACTAAAGTACATCTGTATGAAGCTTTCTGGGGATTTGTGACATGCTTCCTCTTGTTTCTTAAAATTGCCCATACAGGTCAAATATGTATTCGCTGCGCAGTTTCTGGATTACTCTAGAAGAATAATTTGCTAGAGGTACTATCGTCCTATATTAATTTTAAATAAAGTTTTTCCCATTGCTTACAGTTTTATTTTTGATTTGCTGTATTAAAATGTGGGACAGTCTGTATCTTACTGTGTTGATATAGAATCACTTTATAGTTCCTTTGTACATTTAACATAGTGGCATTTTTTATTATTTCCAAACTTTTATGGAATTATGGTCCTTACATTATAGAATATACAGTATTCATAATGTTTCTCTTTTCTTTTTAAAAAACGTTCTTCTATTTAAAATTTTTTTTCTATTTTTATTGAGATGTAATTGACATGTAACATTGTATTAGTCCAAGATATACAACATACTGATTTGATATATGTATAAAGAATATGAACCTCTTGAGGGCAAGGGCTGTTACAAATGTGTATATTCTTAGCATTTATTACAATTCCTGGTTATTAAGTAATTAACGATAAATAGTTTATGGAATTACTGACTATATATAAACATTTATGCAACATTTGAATCTAACAATCCCAAGAAGAATAAATGAATTAAGACTCCCTCTCTGAGTTACAGCAGATTAATAGATAGCTAAGATTGTTTTCTTCTGCCCTGGCATCTTCTTCCCCCAGACGATGCTAGAGGTGCTTCTTTCAAGATTCTACATACCAAATGTATATCATAAGCAAGGACAGATCTCCTGAGATTGTCTTCACTGACCATGGTGCAGGCTCCTTCTCAAGCAGGAGTAATCAGCATCCATTTTTTCCAGAATTGGTAAGGTCTATTTCTTTCCTTTTTTTTCTTTTTTAAAAAAGTATAAATTATTGATTATGCTATTATAGTTTTCCCAATTTCTCCCCCTTTATCCACCCTCTGCCCTGCACAACCCCCCCCACCCTCCAGCATTCCCCTCCTTAGCTCATGTCAATGGGTTGTACATATAAGTTCTCTGAGTTCTATGTTTCCTATACCATTTTGACCTCTCCTTGTCTATTTTATGCCTACCAATTATGCTTCTTCTTCCCTACCTTTTCCCCCCTATTTTTCCCTTCTTCCTCCCCACTGAAATCTCTCCATGTGATATCCATTACTCTGATTCCTGATTCTGTTCCTGTTCTAGTTGTTTGCTTAGTTTTTGTTTTCATTGTTTGTCTTTTCTTTTAGGTTTATTTGTTGATAGTTGTGAGTTTGTTGTCATTTTACTCTTCATATTTTTTATCTTCTTTTTCTTAGATAAGTCCCTTGAACATTTCTTATAATAAGGGCTTGGTGATGATGGACTCCTTTAACTTGACCTTATCTGGGAAGCACTTTATCTGCCCTTCCATTCTAAATGAGAGCTTTGTTGGATAGAGTAATCTTGGTTGTAGGCCCTTGACTTTCAGACTTCAAATACTTCTTTCCAGCCACTTCTTGCCTGCAAGGTTTCTTTTAAGAAATCAGCTGATAGTCTTATGGGAACTCCTTTGTAGGTAACTCTCTTCTTTTCTTTTGCTGCTTTTAGGATTCTCTCTGTATCTTTAATCTTGGGTAACTTAATGATGATGTGCCTTGATGTGTTTGTCTTTGGGTCCAACTTGTTTGGGACTCTCTGGGCTTCCTGGAAGTCTATTTCCTTCACCAGATTGGGGAAGTTTTCCTTCATTATTTGTTCAAATAAGTTCTCAATTTCTTTCTCTTCATCTTCTCCCTCTGGTACCCCTATAATTCAGATATTGGAACGTTTCAGGTTATCCCAGAGGTTTCTCAGCCTCTCTTAATTTTTTTGAATTCTTCTTTCTTCATTGTGTTCTGGTTGGATGTTTATTTCTTCCTTTTGTTCCAAATCATTGCTTTGAGTCCTGGTTTCCTTCCTGTCACTGTTGGTTCCTTGAATATTTTGCTTTATTTCACTTTGGGTGTCTTTCATTTGTTCTTTCATGTTTCGACCAAGCTCAATCAGTTCTGTGAGCATTTTGATTACCAGGACTTTAAATTCCACATCAGCTATGTTGGCTATCTCCTGATCACTTAGCTCTTTCTGAAGATTTGCTCTGTTCTTTCATCCGGGCCATATTTCTTTGTCTTGGTGCACCTGGTAAGTTATAAGGGGGTGGGGCCTTAGGTATTCACCAGGGCAGGGCAACCCTCCTTGCTGTGCTTTTGGGCTGCCTGTTGGGGAGGGGCCAGAGAGGGAATAAGGCAGCTCACCTGCTCAACTGTAGCCCACTTTCCAACAAACTCTCATGTGAGACTGGGAGTTTTCTCTCACTGCAACAATGGCTGTAGGCCACAGTCAGTTATGAGTCTCAATTTTCTGTTCAGCCAGCCCTATTACCTCTAGGTGGTTTTTCTCAGCCAGCCCCACCCTTGAGGTCCACCACCTCACTGCGAATTCTTACCAGTCTGGTTGTTTTGGTTGACTGTTTCTTTAATTCCTTGGTTGTTGGAGCTCCATGCAGTTTGATTTTTCTGGCACTTCTGGTTGTTTATTTATTTTAGATTGGTTGTTATCCTCCTTTTGATTGTGAGAGGAAGCAAAGGGTTTCTACCTGCACCTCCATCTTGGCTGGATCTCAGGTCTATCTCTTTCTGAAGCCCAAACTATGAGAATCATATAATCTTGGAAAATGGTAAGAGGGATTGACAAAAAGTCAGAGGGCAGAGAAGAGAGAGAGGGATAATTGAGAACTCCTCAGCGTACCTGGTTATGGCCTTGACTGTATCCAGATACTGTAATAATCCACAATGTTGTTAGTTTAATTACATTAGTGAATAATTTCTTTTTCCATCTCTCTTTCTTACTCCCTTCTTCACCCATCTCCTCCACCTCCTTCTTCTTCTTTCTCTCATTCTCTTCCTCTTTTCATTTTTATTTTTTTAAAAAGAGTGTGATTTGCATTTCTGACCCTGCAAACACATGAAACTTGTTAATGATAAAATATTTAATTATGGAAAAAATTTAAAGAAAGTTCAGATGTTTGGTTTTAAGAATGGATAATAGCATACAGACTAGAAAACTTACCTGAGATGATAATGATGTCAAAAGTGCTGTTTTTTTGAAGTGCCGCTTATTTCTGCCCTTGAAAACTATTTCCATTTTGTTTACCCAGAAATGTGAAATCATTGGCATAAAATATTTGGGCATTATCAGAAGAGCCAAACAGTCAAACAAATGACTTTGGCCAATAAAATGAATAGATGACCTTTTTCTTTAGGCTTAGAAAGTGCATACATTTTTCCAGTTTATTATCTCTTCTTATAATGATCAATGGCTATCTCTCTAACTTCAAGGATAATTTACCTCTTGAGATAATCACCCTAGAATTAGAGGATCTATAGTCTTGCTGACTAATTTTAAAAAATTAATATATGTGAAAAGTGCTTCTGTAATTTAACTGTCTTCCTCATGCTACATGATGCACAAAAATCTTCATTTCTCTGAAATCAAGTATTAAATCTCAGCAAAAATTACATCTTGGGGAAGAACACTGATCAAATAAGTTAAGATGAAGGTGCCTTTTTGGTATGTCTTTGTCTTTGCCCCTTTGTTTATACTGGTACTCTTTAACATATCATTGTTTTTCAAGATAAAGTAAAAAAAAGAAAATAAACCTAATACATGGATGGAAAGAAATGGCTGTTATCTTCAGCCAGTTTGGGAAGTGGATGATGTAGATTTTTTTTTTTATATATTCTACTCCCTTTTCTGTACTCAGGCCATTCTGAGGACCATTGCATTTCCTTTCTTGTCCACATTGAGTACAGTACTCTTATACCTAATATTTCTCAATAATCTCATTTTGATGTATCATCATCTGAGAAAATTTATCATGGAGTGCTTCTTTTTCCAGAGGGAGACAGAATAACACCATGGATACAACTATGAACTGTGGAATCAGACAAGTAGAGGTGTGCATTCAGATTTGGTCACTCCTTCATGTGTGATTTTAAGAAAACACCTTAACTCTTTAATCTTCAGTGCCCATTAAAGTGGTAATAATGATATTCCCTAATGTATAAAGTTATTTAGAAGCTCTGATAGCAATATTTAAAGTCAATTAGGAATAAGACCTAACACCTGATAAACAATCAATACATTAGATATAATTGTTTAAAATTCTCCCCTACTTTCTCCTCACTCCCCTTCATATTTCATTATCAACATGATGCAGTTATTGAGCTACAGTATCAATGAAAAGTGTCACCATTCTTCAGGTAAACTGAGGAAGAAGGAAACTTGTAAACCATTATAATAAACTGAGCCCCATAAAGGAGAGATTTTATTGGTTAAATGTTACCACTCTAGAAACTTCCATTTAACAGAGGATTCTGAAGATGGTAAAGCCTTAATGCAAAGGAAGACGGAATAGATAGGCATTTCTTCTTAACTAAGTCATAATCCCATAGATTCTCTAGGAAAGAATTTTTTGTTCTAGCAGGCAGGTGTGAGTAGTTCTTCTCTTTCGCCTTGAATTACACCTTAGACAATGATGTAGGGCACAGGAACTGACACACCTTGCTGACACCTCAGGGAAAGCTTAAATCTAACTCCATACATCCCAGGATACATAAACCTGTCTCTCAAAGTATGCAAAAAGATTGGTCAAATTCTTTTGATAAAACAACTAACCAAATGGTTCTTTAAGCAGGAGCCCTCTGTAATTCACTGGAACTCTATTATATGCTTGAATGAGCCATGAAACAATACTGTTCTACTTTGTTCAGAGAGTTATGCATGATCACACAAAGAAGAACAAGTATCAGCAATAACTTCTGCATAAAGTATTATTGCCTCATTAACGTATCTACTGGACATATGCAAGGCATGAAAGGTTCAGCCCAGATAATCTGCTGGGGAGGGAGATGAACCCTCTATTTGGTATGCAGTCAGAATCTGGCCAGGTAAGATCTTCTATTGCAGAGCTCACATATTTGGCTGTTAAGTAGAATAGTCACGGTCTTTGAGTAGATGGGAAATATCCCCTTTTCCCTCTACTTTCTTGTAATGCTTAGATACCTTTGGATTTGCCTATTGGTTTCTAGAAATAGATCTGCATACTGTAAAAGTGTCCTCTGGGATGGATTGGGGTGTAATAATAGACATTAAGAATGCAAACTGTACAGTCTGGTGTTTGAAGCTTTCAATAATATCACCCCAAATCCCTTTTTCAGCATTAGTTTCCCTACACTCTTTCCTGGGCCCTGCACTCTAGCTATGCTGGCCTATTTTAGATACTCTCCACTAAGTTTCATTCATTCCCTTCCTTGTTTTTCCATTCGATGAGATCTTGAATTTTTGAGGACCACCCCAATGTCATCTCTTTCATTTGAGAGAGAATGATAACAGAAACTGTCAGTCACACTTAGGATGTTGGGGAAAGGAAATTGGAAAAAATATTTTTAAAACCCACTTCTATTCCCAGGGGAAAGGCCAAGAATGCATGTGGGAGGAACTACAATGGTAGGCAGGACTGGGGCCCTGAACAGGCTAGGCCATGACACCAAGACCACAGTGTCTTTTCAAGACTGAAGGTTAACCAGATCCTCAGGATTCTCTCCTGCTCCCCACCACTAGACTAAGGAGCATCAGTAACAAGCAGCAGTGGGATGCTGTCAGGAGAATTGGAAGATACAGATGCTCATGGAGAGGAAGGGAAAGCCTAAAAATGAAATTCAAAGAGGCAGTAATTAAAACTCTCTGGAAAACCATCCCACTCCCTAAATACAAGACATCTCTAGATTTCTTTAAGTCTGTGGTATGCTGAGTGTAAGAATAGAAACAACAAACCTTAAACCCAGACTAACTTTTGACCAGGAGATAACAAAAAAGACCTAGTACTCAAGTCCCAGCAGAAGAAAAGGCATGACCATTTCCAAGCATAAAACTGTTTTCCTCAGTCTGCCCTACTGGTGCAATCTGTCTGACCTGCAACACAATAACAACAACAACAACCACAAAGCAGAGCTTGCAGTACCTGCCACACAGCTCTCCTCACAGTTGTTCACTCAGAAAAGCGCAGCCCACCCCTCTTTCCTAAATTTTCATCTGGGATTTCGTCCAGAATTCCATGCAGGATGCCTCACTACATTTAGTTGTCATGACTCCTTACAGAGTTTAAACAGTGGTGACTTTTCAAAGTCCTCAGTCCAATCCCAGCATGCCTTCTGAGATACCCCAGGTGGAAGAGGGGTTTGTAGAGTGCCCTCATCTCTCAGGGGCTCTCTAGGTTTTTAAAATAGTCATTGTGTATCTTTAATGTGTGTGGTGTTTACATTTTAATTTGAAAATGTGTAAAATGTATTTTAAAAATAGGTACTAAAACAATAGTTTATATATTTTCTTTTTATTGAATGTATTGGGGTGATATTGGTTAATAAAATTATGTAGGTTTCAAGTGTATAATTCTATAAAACATCATCTGTATATTGTATTATGTGTTCACCACCCCAATTCAAGTCACCTTCTGTCACCATTTATCCCTCTATACCCTCTTTTAACTACCACCATCCCCCTTTCCTTCTGAGAATCACCACACAGTTGTCTGTGTCTATGAGTTTTAGAACCTATGAAAAATCATAGAGTTCCATGGAACAGAGTCTGACATCCACTGATCTGGAGAATCTGTTATTGCCAGTTCTCACACTCTAGGATTCTAAGACATCAGACAGGTAGGGAAAGTAGGTTTCCTCAACATGAATTTATATTTGTAGCCAAATTTGATAAAATAAATCCATTCTAAAAGGCAAAGGAAACTCAAAGAAATCAAATTGCAAAGTGCGTGAATAGTTAGCCCTGCAGAAATCCTGATTTCGCATTTTTGGAACAAACCTACAAGCAAGAAAAGCCTTCGTAGCTACCTTCTCAGTTAGCATTTGTTGCAGCGGCTCTTCAAGTTTTTGTTCTTGCCTTTTCCTATGAAGCCTGAAAGCGTTATCCCGACAAATAAAGTAGAAAGTTCTGCTTGTTAGAAGTAGAGAAAGAGATGACATGCTTATCTCCATGATCTAAGCACTCTACACATTGGGGAATTGAATACATCCATGTACAAACATGCATTTTGCACTATTTATCCACTCTCTCTATTCTGTTCTCAAAAATTGAATTGTGATAGAGTTTACAAAAAAACAAAATGGTTGCTGAGATTAGTAGTTTACTGATTCTTACAAAGCAGACTGTAATCAAGCACTCCCTTCTTTGATTTTACAAAGAGAGCACAAAAGCCCATTGAAAGGAAAAACAACTCAAACTCCCTGTATGACTACAACTGGGAAGTTGGATAGTAATTAATAGACAGACCTTGGAGGAATTCTCTCGGTTGTATTTGTATTAGTTTTCTCAAACTAACCAAACAATAACTCACAAGGAAAGAGCAATATGTATCTTGGTAAGTTACAAAACCACAGATATTCTGATTAAGAAAAACTCCCTTAATGACTCCAACCTGTATTTAGCTATGTATAGTTTTTTAAAGAATTTGATTAGCCAGATTCTTGTCTTTTAGAATCATGTGTCTTTTCAGGAAAAAAATCTTCCTGATTACTGCATCATATTCCTTTGCCAGTTTGTGCTAGACATAGAAACTGTAAGGATGGTACTTTGGCTAGAACTTTGTACCTGCCTTTTTCAAGTTTACAAAGTATGGTGTTTTAGGTAGTTTAAAGCTATATAACAAGTTGCCCCCAAACTTAATAGATTAAAATAACTTTCTTTTCCTCACACTTTAGAGGATCAGGAATCTGGAAAGTCTGGAAAGCAGCAATGCTTTCTTGGTGTTTCTTGTGTGGTCCCAGTCAGATATTGCTTAACCTACCACCAACTGGGGTTGACTGGACTAGAATGTTCAAGGTGACTCAATCCCACAGCTGACAGTGGATGACGGGCTCTTGGTTGGTGCATTTCTATGTACTTCTTCATAGGTAATGGGCATAGCACAATATGACAGTTTGGTTGGAAGGGAGGTGATCCCAAGGGGGAGCATCTGGATAGCAAGTTGTTTAAGAAAATCAAAGCAGAAGCTGCTAGGTATCTTCTAACCTAAATTCAGAAGTCTCACCACATAGCTCAAATCCAAGGGAAAAAGAGATTGTCTCCATC
>VMDR010035341.1:0-10797 GCA_007922815.1 Macrotus californicus | reverse complement strand
TAGGTTCATAATTTTCAAAAACAATTTGCATTTGGGAAATTATTATGATTTAATGGATCATTTAGTAAAAAACAATGAATCACCAAACTGACCAAAGAGCTTTGTTTTCATAATTCAACACATTACTTATAGTGACATTGCAATAGAGGAAAGTACTCGAAAACCACAATTAAGAGATGTTCTATACCATTTTAGGGATTTATTTATCTTTTTATGCTTGCATACTTCAACAGTGTTTTTTTCTTTTGAAGCTTCCTAAATCCTAGATGAAGTTAACTCTTAGCAGTAGTTGTCTTTTATGGGATTAATTTTAAAATTAAAAAAATAATGTAACATAAAATTAACACCTAAGCTATTTGGTTACATATCAGACTGTAAATATGAAAGAACTGGCTTTGACTTTTAAAAGATTATTTTGGGCGTTTGTTCAGATAAGACTTCTTTTTGCCACTTGTCTCTCACACATTTGCTCCTCAGTTTTCTCACTGAGTGTGTCCAGGACAAGCAGACCAGTGTCAGGAACTGTCCCTGCTTGGCCTTTACCTAATCAGCAATGCATATGGACATGTACTGTCAATGGCTCAGGAGTAACAGGGGAAAGAACCTGGCTTACTAGGTTTAAACAATGTCAGGTTATGAATTATATCAGCAAAGTCAAAATATTTAAATCTGACACCCAAAGAGTTCATTGTGGGTTTGATGCTAGCTTGGTGTACTTTCATCTTGCTGTGTATTGACATACTAAAATTAGGTTTCTACAAAGGCCAGTATTGTCAGGGTTAGGCATTCAGGGATAGTTAAAAGAGAAGCTGAGTGTTATAGACACATTATAAGTAATTGACTAATTTGGATTTTCTTTTATTTGTAATAGGTCACCTTCCTACAAGTTAATGGCTCACATTTAAGTTTGACTCATATTCTTTTCATAAATAGCATTCATGTTTCTATTGGTTTGCTTCTTTAAATGTTGTGCATCAGCCTAAAGAGAGAGAAATATTCTTGCATTTATCTTTGGATTATTGGTGACTTAGTCCATCACAATCTTAGGAAGATGAAATAGGAAAGCAATTTGTGCTTTCACAATTTGGAGAACTTGCGTGGGAAGCATACAGATCATCTTACTCTAGTTACTTCTGAGATTTCAGTACATTTCCACCATGTTATATTTTAGAGAGAAGCTAGACTACAGATGCATCATAAGTGGGCCGAACAAGGAAAAAACATGCTGAAATGGTTTAACATCGACAAGATTGAACTTTACATGAAATGAAGTAATTTTATAGTGAGGCAAAGTTTCTTTGTGGCTGATGTTTACCTTGTCATGCTGTTAGTTTTCAGGTGGCAAGATATGTCTTCTAATTGGCATAATTCTGTTTGAGTAAATAGTTTATTATTTGTTTTAGCTTATACCATAATATTTCTTTAAAAGCTAAATCATAGAAGCTTCTAAATAATAACTAATCCTTCTGGTATCCCTATCTTTAATGGTCCTATTTCTCCAATGTCATTGAAAATATGTCTGTATAAAGATAGGAAAACCAGTGTCAAGGTCTTGTGATTCATCACAAGCATATTTGTAGAGAGCACCCCCTCCTCTGTCCTTTTCTAGACTTGGGGTTAGTGCCTGTTTCCCAGCTCACAGTCAACTGATTAGGAGACAGATAAGAAAATCAGTGACCATCGTTCATTGTCTATGATGATAAACCAAGAGGAGGTCATTATGGGACCATCAAAGGTATCTTCTTACTTTTTACTATCAAGTAAAGATGTGTTGGTAGAGTTCATTCATTTTGGGTAAAAACCAGTCCTTACAATTTCAAATAGTTGACAATGAACACAGCAATTTTAAAATGTGTTTAGGCTACAGGAAAATCCAGTTTGATTTAGAAATGGGAATTAAGTGTATTTAGTGCAAATCATGGCAAAGGAGAGAAGTACTATAGTGATATTAAATGCATTGAACCCATTTTTTCCTCCATGTTGGTAATGCAGTGTCTTTTTCTACTGAGACTTTGAGGTGGGAGTGGTGTCATGTTTTAAAAGCAAACAAATGGAAGTTATTTGAAACCTTGATTTCTTTGGTGTTTAAGGACATTTCTAGCTTGTTCCAATTTCATCTCACCGCTATGGTATAGATCGCATTGACAGATGGTAGATCATGTATCTCCATTTTACAGAAGAATGAGTGTGGAAGTGGAATATTTTCTTGGTTATTATTTACACCATTTGGATTAAAAAAAGAGGTTCTTTGCTGGTTTATACCATGATATGATGCCTTATTTATCCTAGGCCAGCTCTCAGAGAGGAAAAGGATGTTCTGGGGCTTGGTACCCAAAGGAATCACTTGTCCTGGATTCCACCAGTTTGTTCTCATCAAAATTCAAGAACACTAGCATGACAGGAGGGGTGGGAGGACGGAATCGAGAGGGACATAAGGGAAGCAGAGAGCTGAAAGTAGGACTCCAAAAAAGATAAACGGTTCCTGCGTCGGTGCAATGTAATGAAAACAAAATCGGCGGGAGCAGTGCCCACTTCCCACACCATGCCTAGCCCCAAACACTGCTTTAAATAAAACATATTTCTCTTATTTCCCATTTCTTGCTTGCTAACTTAAAGATAAATGACTTGCTTGCAAGTGCAGTGAAAAGGAAATAAAATCAGTAACAGGCAGTGCCCCAAATGCCCCAGCTGCTTAACGGTCTGGCCTTCAGCAATACCCAGCTTTTATGGAAAAAAGTTTTACTGTTCTGTTGTTAAGGAAACAAAAGCAACTCTCCCCAACTCCCGCCCCCCCGATTCTCACAAAACAAAAGCAAAGAAAAACAGAAAACCAAAATCAAAGCTCAAACAAGCCAAAGCCACTCGGAATCGCACACAGTTGGTTCACGTGGCCACAGCAACGCTCGCTGGGCAGGTGAAGAAGGGTGGGCAGTGTTGCTGCATGTGGCCCTCACTCGCCCTCCAGGGTTGCTCTCTGGGACAGCGGGCAGGCACGCTCCTGGGTCAGCCCCTGCTAGTTAGACCCGTGGATGTTTCCAGGTAGGCAACTAGATAAGCAATTAAAGAGTTTGTGAGCAGCAGTTAGGGGAACTCTCAAAGGCTGGCAATTAGGCAGCTCTGGAACTGAAGCGACTAGGTAGTTCCATACATGAGGCAGGACTTGATAGTGTTAGGGAGTAGAATGAAAGCACTTTCAGAACAAAAATCATATCCTATTAAAAATAATAGGAAACAGTTAGTATCTCCTCCTGTGTCTGACACTAAACTTATGTGGCTTATATCTACAGTTCCTTTAATCTTTAGAACAGTGCTTCTCAAATTCAAGGTGCATCAAATTCACCAGGAGGCCTTGTTAAAACATAGAATGCCAGGCCTTACTCCAGGTTTCCAGTTCAGGAGCCTGGGGTGGGGCCTGAGGATGTGCATTTCTTATAAGTTGCAGGTGCTGCTGCTGCTGTGGTCGTGACCGCTGTATCTGGGGAACCCCTGCCTGTGTAAACCCTCATGGTTGTGGTCACTGCAGCGAACTTTGAGCACCTACCATATGCCAGGCACTTTGCTAAGCAGTTCACAGCTGTTTTCTCATTTGACCTTCACAAAAACTTTACTGGGTGTCATTTAACCCCTTTAAATGCAGAGCTTTGGGTTCACAAGCCAGAAGACTTGGCTGAAGCCATGGATATAAGAGATGATGGAACCACGAGCTAAGCTTAAGTGCTGGTCTCCGAAACCCATGGCCTAACCACTGCACCACAGCACGTCCTGGTGTCTTGTTATTACATAGAGCTCCACTCAAATTTATCACCTTTTCCTGTATCCCAAGTAAAGAGCAGAATAAACTACTGAAGATGATTTATTTTCTTTATTTTCTTAGCAGGAGTTGGCCAACACAAGACTGAACTCTGTCCGTGAATTTTACCCTGATAGAAGGGCATTTCAATACTTTGCCACCAAATGAACAAATTATCTCCTCTATGGAGTGCTCTTGTGTTATTTTGCTTTATCTTCAATGTCTAAACAGAACTGTGAGCTACAGACTTCCTGAAGGTGATATTGGGTGTGGCTGAGGAAGCCAAGCAGGATGCCATGGAGGAGATGGCACTTGAGTGGAAGAGGTTGATGGCCTTAAGTTTATGGAGGAAGAGGAGCAGCTTAAGGGGAACTCTATGAAATGGGCATGCATTTATGTATATGCAGTGGGGAAAGTGGCCAAATCTGAGGGGAAGGTGTGTGGGGAGGAGCAGATGGATAGAGATAATGAGTCAAATATGGATCAGTTTGATGACCAACATAGAAGTTGGGTTTGAAAATAAATTGGCCAGCTCTACATAAGAGAAAATTGAGTTGAGATGAATGCATTCCTTCTCTATATTCTTTTCTTTTTCTAGAATATGTCTCTTCGATAAGTAATTATTTATTCCAAAGCTGTCTGTTGGACATTTACTCCATGCTAGGCAGTGGGACAGGCACTAGTCTAGGGTAGACATAAAAGATGGTGACATTGCACTCAGAGACCTTCCACTGTAGGCCCTGCCACTCAATGCTCTAGCAGCATCAGCTTCGGGCATCTCTGGTGGCTTGTTAGAAATGCATAGTTTCAGATCCACCCTAGATCTACTAAGTCAAAATGTGCATTTAAACAAGATTCTTAGGCAGTACCTACGAGGTCTGTCCAGAAAAGGTCCAGCCATTGTTAATATAACAAAAATGGTTTGTGAGACACTGATGTAACCTGGTAGCCAAAGACAGTGGACTAGAATGCCCAGTCCATTGTGTGAACAATGATGACTTCACTGTGCTAGTCAGAGGGGGCAGTAGATGCTATTGAGTGAGCATGTGTACTGTGTGGCCATCACATTCAAAATGACTGAGTGAGTAGAGCAATGAATCTGCATCAAATTTCATGTTAAGCTTGAACATGCCTCTGCGGAAACTTTTCGGATGATTCAAAAGGCTGCAGCTATGGGCAACAGGTGATTGACAGCTTCACCATGACAACATGCCTGCTCATGCATCAGGTCTCCTACAGAGTTTTTTGGCAAAACATCAAATTGCCCAGGTGACTCAGCCCCGCTACAGTCCAGATTTGGGACCTTGTGACTTCTGGCTTTTCCCAAAACTAAAATCACTTTTGAAAGGGAAGAGATTTCAGATTATCAATGATATTCAGGAAAATATGATGGTGCAGTTGATGGTGACTGAGAGAACAATATGAGGTTCCAAGGTGTCTACTTTGAAGAGGACTGAGGTCTCATTGTCCCATGTACGATGTTTCCTGTATCTTGTATCTTCTTCAATAAATATCTCTATTTTTCATTACATGTCTGGATACCTTCTGGACAGACCTCATATGTACATTAATGTTTGAAAAGCAACAGACAATTCAGCTTTTAGTACTTTGCCCTCTTTTTCTCATTCACTGAAATTATCATTGTCTGTGCTGAATGGTCTGAATTAGGCAATGAATACATTTCCAAGAATGAGCTATGTAAATAGGAACATAGGAAAATGTGAAGGAAGTAAAATCCCTGACTGACGGTCATCAGGTGCTTGATTGACTGTCTCTAGTAATGGTGTGATAATGGAAACATTACCTTTTTCTCACCTTTTTGGCTCCTAACTCAGGGCCAAGCATTTTGGTAATGCCCAGAGAGGACTGATGGAATGAGATGGTAGAGAAACTAATGAAAATTAAATCAGAAAATATATTGTTTCTAGGTATTTACCAATATGTATTAATATCTTACTTTGATATCTAAAGCCAGGATAAAAACTGTAAGGAAACCTACTTCTAGCACATATGAAGGCTGTGTAAATTTAGAAATGTTAGAAATTAGGGATTTGGAACAGGAAAGAGTGGTAATCCAGGTGAAGATAAGGAGGTCTCATTTTAGAAAAGGAGGTCGTTTGGGGAGATAGCGTGAACAATTTGTGATGGTAATGGGATTAACGTAACTGCACTACTGAAGATTTCTTGTTCTATGCATTAAACGTGGATGGGCACGGACTGAAGTCACCTGGTAGGTGGAGATTTCCAAACCTTGATGACTAGGTGAATAATAAGTCAGCAGTGCCTGCCCATACTGTTAGTAAATCTTGTTTGATCCTTTTGCCTTCACAGCCTAAATACACTTCTGGAGATGGAAATGGGGATAAAAATATCAACACCACCCCACTGAGTCAGTGATTTGGGTTGGGGGTTGAAGTGAAGTGTTACTTTGGACCTTGGCCATCTATATATTTTCTCCGAGGGGTGGATAGACTTCCTATTGAAAATCTTGTTACTTAAAGATACAGATTAAAAAAAAAACATTATTACAAAAGATAATTCAAATTTACATCACAGTACATGGAGAAAAGTGATGTTTTATGGTCCAGCTATTTGGGGATTAAAATCAACCTTTCAAATCAGCCAGTAGAATGGGTATAATTTTAGATTTATTGAGAGTCCTCTGAGTAACTTTCCTAATTACTCTCTCTTCTTGTAATTCTTTTAAAGTGGAAAGAGAAGAGCAGCAGTGATTTCTACTGCTAGAACTGTATTTCAAGGGACACAGTGTAAAATAATATTACAGTTCTCACAGAGAGCAAAAATCTCTGTGTAATGTATTGTTCAGCAAATCATTCATCATCATAATTGCCATAGTCGACACTTGTCTCATTTGTAGATTTTTCCTTTCTTGCCAGAATTTTTCTTCAGTAAAAATGATTTAAAGAGTAACTCTAGGGTTCAATCCTATTCTTCATGATAGAACAGGGACAAGAACAGTGTATTTTCCAAATCCACTCCC
Organism: Macrotus californicus; assembly: GCA_007922815.1. Lineage (NCBI taxonomy): Eukaryota > Metazoa > Chordata > Mammalia > Chiroptera > Phyllostomidae > Macrotus > Macrotus californicus. Next base: position 4,006 of record VMDR010035341.1, on the reverse strand, counting down.
ACACGAATTCTAGTTTATTGTGATTGCACATTCCTTAGGAGTTTGCCGATCACAGTGCCTTTTCTTTATGTTCTCTTGGGGGTGAATTCCATATTCTGTCAAGAGATTTCAGGGAGTAGACTCGATTACTACTGCATAGCCCTTAAATGACATTTTGCATCTATTTTAGGAATATTCACTCTTGGAGACAGATGTTTAAGTTCAAATGAACCAGTAGGCACACACGTATGAGATATTAGAGATTACTTTGGCACTTAGGCATCTTTTATTTCAGTGCTTTCTTTCATGGGCCAATGAGATAAAGAAGACAGGAATTAAAACAAGTGGCTTGGCACAAACACCAGACTAAACTTGAGTGTACTTATATATAGACACACAACTGCCCATCCCAACAGTACGGAGTTTTCTTTAAAAAATTAAAAATGGATCTGCCTTTTTGACCGAGTGATCCCAGTTCTGGGAATATATTCTAAGAAACCTGAAACACTTATTTGAAAGAGTATATGCACTCCTTTGTTCATTATTTACAATAGCCAAGATCTGGAAATAGCCCAAGTGCCCATCAGTAGATGAGTGGACAACAAAGCTGTGGTACGTTTACTCAATGGAATACTACTCAGCTGTAAAAAGGAAGGAAACCTTACCTTTTGTGACAGTATGATGGACCTGGAGAGTATTATGAGCTATGATTTTCAAAAGTCTTAGTGAACAAGTGGGATAATGGACTTAACACATTCAAAAGAAGTTGAAAATTTGTAAAGTCAATGTAGTTTTCCTTAGACAGAATCACATTTAGTGTAGTTAGGAATGGAAGCAGATATATCATATGATGTGGGAAAATAATTTGCAGTAAGGCTGGAGATGCAGTTTATTTTAGGGGTCAGTAAAAATGGAAGAGTTTTAACATTTGTTAAAAATTTATGCTTGTTATCTCTTCTAGACCCCTGGAGGCAGGTTTATTACCTGGTTTGCTACTGGGAGACTGAAGCCCAGAAAGACTCCTTGACTCCAGATCTGGGGCTCTTTCTGCTTTACGCTGTCTTCTGTTAAAACACTGTAAAATCTTGTAGAGTTCTCCTATTAGCCAATAATAGCTAATAGAATCAGCAGCTAATAGAACGAATCCCTCCTAATCTTCAAATTAGCCATATTAATTATCTATGAATGAAAATATTGTGGGAATTTCCTGGCTGGTCTTGCCTGATATTTAATTGCACTAGTAGCTTTTCAGACTCAGCTCAAGGATTGCCCTCTCCAGGAAGCTTGATTTTTCTGCGCCTCTCAGGCTGGCTTAGTTGTCCTTGGCATGTTACTACATTACATTCTAAATTTCCCTTTCGGTGTCTGTCCACACCAAGGGATTCTGATCTCGTGGCCCCTTCAACTCAAAGAGTGGTCCGTGGACCAGCAGCATGAGCATTATCTGTAAACATCTTAGAAAGACAGAGTCTCAGGTTTCATGGAGACCTGCTGGAACAGAATCTGAATTTTAAGGAAACCCCAGGTAATTTATATGCACTCGGGTTGAGAAGCACTGCCCTTGCGTGGGGTAAGCAGTCATTTGAGCAAAGAGATGCAACAATAAATGATTTTGATAATGCATAAAGCCCAGTTCCCTTTTGAGGTTCTATGAGAGTGTGGATGCTCTGGCATCCTGAAGTGGCAGAGGCACATGTCAGGTCTTAGCTGAGAGGTCCTTTTGCTCCTGCAGTTGCTCTTTTTAGGCAGGTCTGAGCTGCATGACTGGAGGGAAAGAGAAGTAATTATGCTATGCATGCAAGGCAGACTGGCTCCAGGCACCTACCTGTCTAGTGCTCTGCTCCAATATATCCCAGGCAGGAGCAAATGACTCTTAATACAAGCATGTTTTGATGCCAAGAAGAAAGGAAGGGAGAAGAAAATCTAAGACTTCATTTTTAGACCTCCTTCAGAGACGACGAATAGTTCTCCTTAATTATTTATGGTGTTACCTTGGTGGTATTTATAGATTATGATCAGGTTCCCTCCTTGAAGCTCATTCTCTAGACTGTATAAATTTAGTTTCCCCGAGTGTGTCTCGTATGTCTTTTCCTCTAGCTAAGCCTGAAATGCATTCTATTCCCCTTTGCTTGTTCTGTGATTTATCTACATTATTCCTAAACTGCTGCAGTCAGAAGAGTTCCTGCTTATGGTCTTTGCCTGGTGTAGTAGATTCACTGCTGTCTGTCTCCCTGGTTTTACTTGCTGCTCTTAATATGCATAGTTCAGAACTTCGCTGGGATTATTATTATTTTTCATTGTCAGCCCAGTAAAGACATTTAAATGTAGTAGGGTAGATAAATACACTCATTTTCTGCTGCATGCACTTGGCTGGGGCTAAGCATGATGCCACAACCCTTTTACATAGGAACTTGAGATCTGTGAAAACATCAACAAAATCAAGTCACTTCTCAAACGATCCTGGAAAAATTAGCTTGTGTAAATTTCTGATCTGTAAAGACTTTCTGTTCTTTGCAATTCAAAAATATGTTTCAGATGACTCTTTGAACAAGTGTCGCTGTGCCTGCTTATGTTTCTACACAGGGTGTTGGAAAGGATTGCATTTCTCTTTGGCTACACTTATTTGTTAGATCGACACCAAGTTTTTTCTCTGAAGCTTTTTTATTTCCAGTTTGGGGCCTTATTCCACTACCCCAGCCTCCAGCAAGCATCCTGTTGTTTTCCAGTGAAGGATGGTGGTGGTGACGGATTTTCTTCTTGGCAGTTCTGCCAAAGATCATGGTTGACTGTGTAGACCAACACAACTTCTTTAATTGGGTATTTCTCACTTGTAACACTTACCTGCTGAATCGTACGTAATTCAAGGACAATGAAGAACTAGGTGCTTAGCAGCTAGATTGATCTTCAGAATTTAGAATTATTGAAAGCAGAGAAAAGTCCACTTTTGAGTATCAGTGTGTGAAGGTGACGGAGTAGTAGTGGGTCAGGAGGAGTTAGAGCGTGGGTTCTGGTGTTGGATCTACAATGCACTAGTTATGACTTCGCCCAGGCCACTTGTTTATACTGAGGTTAAACTTTTTCTGCTTCAGAAGGCTTTAAGGAGGGTTGAGTGGTTGATGTATGTAAAGCCTTGGTGAACAATGATGTGCTATACACATATCAGATAGCAGATGATGATGAAGATGCAACTGCTTATGGTAATGTGACTTATGTCCCACGAGGAAGACGTATTCTAAATGCATTTTGTAAACCTAAAGTATGTCCTTAGAAAAACATACTAACAGAAGGAGACCATTAATATATGATTCCTTTCTACAGAATTCCAGGATTTAACAATCAACATAATTTGAGTTCTCTAAAGAGGGAAAATACCTTTTAGATTTATTTTTGAAAATTAGCCTTACACTTATTCATAATGGCCAGAACTTGGAAGCAATCAAGATGTAGGTCGGTGACTGCATAAACTGTGGTACCTCCAGACTATAGTGTACTACCTAGCACTAAAAAGAAATGAGCTATGTGGCCATAAAAAGACAGGGAGGAAACTTCAATGCATATTACCAAGTGAAAGAAGCCAATCTGAAAAAGGCTACATGTTGTGTGATTCCAACTCTAAGGCATTCTGGAAAGGAAAAAACTATGGTGACAGTAAAACATTCAGTGGTTGCTGGGGATTGAGGTTGGGAGGTGGTGAGAACAGGTGGGACACAGAGGATGATTAGGGCAGTGAAAATGCTGTATATGATACTGTAATTGTGGATATGTGTCCTTATACATTTGTCCAAACCCATAGGATGTACACCACCAGGAGTGAGCTTTAAGGTAAACTATGGCATTGGGTAAAAAAGAAATTGGCCTTAGGTAGGTAAAAAGGACCATGTTAAATTAAACAAATTCAGCCTGTCTCTGTTTTCAGTAGAATATTTTTGATATATAACTTTAAGAAATAACTTTTCTTTTTTAAGCATTAAATACTGTGACTGGGTGTATGACAAATAATTGTCATCTCGCTTTTTTTTTTTAAATT
>VMDR010035340.1:0-10794 GCA_007922815.1 Macrotus californicus | reverse complement strand
CAAAGCAAACTGAACAGTGTGAAATGAAAAGTCTGAGTTATAAGGAAAACACTCTACCACGGGGATATTTACCTTGCTGGATTGTCCTACATGTTAAATGAAATTAGCATATAAAATAGCCTACCTCTGTGCCTGACATATAGTAGATGCTCAATAATTTTTTATTTTTATTATTTATCAATGAAGACTATAGGTCTAGAATTCCTTATCTGAAATCCCTGACATCAATATTTTGTTGGACAGCTTGATGCACTTATTTTGTGGTCACACCTGACCAAATGTTTAATGCAAACATTCGCACATTTTACTCCATTTGTGTAATGTGTTTGATTACATTGTACTTTCCCAGATCCCTGGGAAGTGCTGGTTAATATACGGTATCATAAACCATATTACCTTTCTAAAATCTGAAAATCTCTGAATTCCTTTTCATCTGGCTCCAAGGGTTTTAGATAAGGGATTGTGAACAATTTATCTTTGGATATAAAAATATTTCCTTTATCCATTCAACACCCTGCACTTAGTGCTGAGGAAAAAATGGCAAAGAAGATATGATCTCTTCCCTGGAAGAGCTCCCAATGGAGTGGAGTGCATGACACAGTTGCATTCTATTTAGGATTTGAATTCCAAGCAAAAAAGTCACACATGATAAAAAAATTAATCTTGAAAAATCTTTTAAATTGCCCATCAAGTGCAGAAGTACGGCTTTATGTAAAAAACTGCACAGAAATAGAAGATAAATTTATAATTAGATAGAGTATAATTGTGTAAAGAATATACACACAAATTTATATCTAAACATTTCTGCATCTTTAAACACTGGAATCATACATTGTATGAACTAATCATACATAGTTCTATGAGAAGCAAGAAATATTGAGATCAAGTAAAAGAACAGCATATTCACATATCCCACCTTATGTTCACTCTGGAATCTTCTGAATTCTAACTAGCAAAGGGGAATTTGTGAATTATAGCTGTAACAGCTGTCCCCATTGATGTTTGTCTTTCCTGGCTTAGAGAAAAATTATTTATAAAGTTGGTTTTGAGAAAGAGACTAATGTATAGCCCACATATAAAGTAATTATATTAAGCCTTGGCTGGTGTGGCTCAGTGGATTGAGTGCCAGCCTGTGAACCAAAGGGTCACTGGTTCAGTTCCCGGTCAGGATGCATGCCTGGGTTGCAGGCCAGGTCCGCCATGGGGGGCACGCAAGAGGCAACCACACATTGATGTTTCTCTCCCTCTCTTTTTCCCTCCCTTCCCCTCTCTCTAAAAATAAATAAAATCTTTTTTAAAAATAATTACATTAAATCAAACCATTATGCTATACAGTTGTTCGGCATGATATAGCTTATGCCTGTTGTAGTAGAATCAAATTCTTCAATCAGAACTGAGTGCCTATTAACCTTCCTGAATGTCAGAATTCTTTCCATAACTTTAAAAATTCATAAGCCTAGGCTACACAGACCCTTAGGGACTTGGTTTAGTCTGAGTTGGAATTTGAGCATTTGTCCTCTAATAAAATTTCCATTGTGATTCTGATATGCTACCAGTTGAGAACTTCAATTCTACTGAAATTACTTTGACCTGTGGTCTTTGTTTAAAATACACTACAGGCAAGCAGCATTTATCTGAACATTTTCTGAAGATTTTCTCTCTTTTCCTTCTTTCTTGGGAGAAGTTTAAAAAATCCTATTATAGCCCACTCATGAAATCTTACTCTACTGCTCCTCCTGCCTGCATTTTTTTCCTATTTCAAACCTGCATTTTAAAAAGTGATAATTCTTCTACTATGGAAAATTTTATATTTGATAAGATGTAAAAACACTGTTCTTCGATTGGAAATACAGAGGCCATATTTCATCACAATAAAGAAAATTCCCAAGAAATATTTTCTTTTCACATATGTACCCATGCATAACTTAATATAATAAAGTAAAAATGTTTGATTTTTCTACTTGCTAACTGAACACATACTAGCAATTGGAAAAAAAATCTGCCAGTATTTCTTTACTTTGATTTTGCGGGTTACTTCAAATTCATATATTGTAAAGATTTTAAAAGTTTGTACTAATATTGCACAAAAATGAATGATTTGCTTCTCTCTCTTTCTCTTTTGTCCCATCCCTAGTAGAGGGATCAATGAATGGTGAAATGATAAAAACAAGAAGCAGAAAAGAAGGGTCTAAACAATCAGGGCCTGATTTATAAATGTAACACCAAATTACAAGGCGACAAAAAATCTGAAACTGCTCTAAGACAGTTGTCTACTCAAGGGTCTCACTAAATTCTCTATATTGTACAACCAGCAAAACTTTAGGATCTGAGAGTAAATGAACTGTACCAGAGATGAGATGAACCCCACTTTACTTCTGAGATAAATAGAACCCAACCAATAAGCCCCAATGTATGAACTAAGCATATATATAACTTACCAGTTCGATATGCCAATAACCTGGCCTGAACCATGCAGTGTCTTGCAATATCTTGTGGCAAACACTGATTGTGAATTTCATTAATCTGCTCAGTATTGCCACAATAAAATCCATAGTGTTTAAAGTTAGGCACACTAGAAGCTACTGTAGCCAAAAGCAGGATAAGATCTTTCATGTTTTGCCTTAGATTGTTGAAGTATGGATTTTCACATAGGTTTTCCAAACCTATAGTCATCAGTATCTGCTTATGTAGTTCTTCATTTGAAATCAAAAATAACATTTCATATTCTTTTACTCTTTCTTGTCTACATTCGGAATAAAAGTCAGTGTTAGCATCCGGGAATGTCTTTGCAATTTTTTGAATAAAGTCACATTTGTAAGAGGTCTCCTCTACAAACTGCATCATATAACACACCAAAGGCTGAAGCAAGACACACACATGGGCCCTACTGTTTGATTTCAATCTTTCCACTGCTTTGGCATCTAACTTTGCATCTTCAGAACTAGAAGCCTCAGAAAGCAAACTTATTTCTGGATCAGCAGGCCAATATGAAATTCGGTTAACTCCAGCTGAAATACAAAATATGAAAGGTAGTTATCAGACACATGCTGAAATTAAGAGTTTTCTTGATAAATCTACCATATCATTGCAGTAGATCCAGAAGTCCCAACATAATAAATGTCTATTACCAAGTCAGCAATAATACAGCCTATGACAAACCATAGCTCACAAGCCACATCCAACCCATTGCTTATTTTTTTATAGATTTCAGGTTAAGAATGGATTTTTTAGTTTTAAATAGTTAGAAAAATAAAAAACAAGAATATCTTTATAACACAAAAATTGTATGAAATTTAAATTTCAGTGTCTATAAATAAAGTTTTATTGGAACATAGGCCCACCATTCATTGACACCGTCTCTGGCTGCTTTGCACTGCAATGGAGTGGGTGAGTTGAGAGCTGGGTAGCTGTATAGACACCATGTGGCATGCAAAGCCTAAAATATTTATTATCTGGTCCTTTATAGGAAAACTTGTCTAACCCCTAACAAAGCCCATGGGAAATATTTGTGGAATCATTGGCCTTGCTAAGTGTGGTCCCAAAGCCCAGTGTCAGGGACTATATGCCAGAGTGCTACAAGTAAAAAATGGCTGCTTTTAGCAATATCATAGCTGATAATTGATAGTGTCTAGAGTTTTGTTTCTGAAATAAACTATTCAACCATGCTTTTAAAATACAAGGTCTGTCCAGAAGGTATCCAGGCATGTAATATTGAACAATAGAGACATTTATTGAAGAAGATACAAAACCAAGAAACATTGTACATAGGACAATGACCCCTCAGTTACCTTCAAAGTAGGCACCCTGGGACATCACACAGTTCTCCCAATTGCCATCAGCTGCCCCATCATATTTTCCTAAATCTCATCAACAGTCTGAAATCTCTTCCTTTTCAAAGGTGATTTTAGCTTAGGAAAAAGGCAGAAGTTACAGGGCACCAAATCTGAGCTATAGGGGGGCTGAGTCATCTGGGTGATTTGATGTTTCACAAAAAAATTCTGCACAAGACATGATACATGAGTGTGTGCGTTGTCATGATGAAACTGTCCAACACCAGTTGCCCACAGCTGCAGGCTTCTGAATCATCTGAATAGTTTCTGCAGAGGAATGTTCAAGCTTAACGCAAAATTTGGTGCACATTTGTTGCTCTACTCGCTCAGTCATTTTGAATGCAATAGCCACACAGTACACATGCTCACTCAATGGCATCTACCACACCCACAGACTAGACAGTGAAGTCATTGTTCACATATACGCATTCCAGTCTACTTTCCTTGGCTGCCCGGTTACATCAGTGTTGAGCAAAATGCTCTCATTGTACTAACAATGGCTGGACTTTTTCCAGACAGACCTCATATACCTGTACTCTGAATTTTTCCTTTGTGAAGCTATTCTGTGAAAATATTCTAAATAGAGACAAAAAAGAAAACATGCATGGCTATATTTAGTGCAGCATTGTTTAAAACAGAAAAAATCTAAATGGATAAAATAGGGGAATGGTTAAACAAATTCGGGTCTTCCTCATAACAAAATATTATATAGTTATTCAAAATGTCCACAAAGAACTTATAATGTGAGGGCAATAATGGGGGAGGGGCATGATATTAATTTTTTTTAAGTCCACAAAATTAAAGACAGAACAACAAACTAGAAGGAATGTTTTTCAATCAGTGTGACAGAGGAAAGGTTAGTAATATTTAACATACAGAAAAAATTTTAATTCATTAAAAGCATATACAGGTATCAATGGATAAGTACAAGGCCTCAAGAGAGCCCAAAAGATATGAACAATTTACAAAAGAAAAAATAAAACTGGATAACAAACATAGGAAGAAATATTTTAATTTTTATTTAAGATCAAATGATGAGAGAATCCTTATACAGAGTTAAGCACCCAAATATTCATCAGTTAAAGGTATTTTACAACAGAGATCGCTTTGCTAGTATCTCATGTAATTGTAGCTAAGAGAGACCTTTTTTTATTTTATATTTTTAACCTCACCTGAGGACAATTTTTTTCACTGCTTTTGGAGAAAGAAGGGAAAGAGAGAAACATCAACTGGTTGTTTTCTCACACGCATCCTGACTGAAGATCAAACCCACAACCTGGTTATGTGCCCTGACCTGGAACTGAACCTGCAACCTTTTCAGTCTCCAACCAAATGAGCCACACTGGCCAGGGCAACAGTCATTTTTTATGATTCTTCCCTGAAGTGACTAAACAGATAGCCCACAGGGTGTTGTACATTCAAAGTAATAGATAAACTAAAAAGTCTTAGTTTAACAAACACATATTTTTATCTATTCCCTACTACTTCTGACTCTTACTGTGGCTTCGGCTGTGATGCAATTTGAAAGCCTCAGAGCTACTATCAGAACATTTCCTCTGCCTGCATTTCACCTACCTTCTCTTGGCGTTTTCAAAATCCATTTCCTAACCAGCAATAATGGTCACTCTTTCATCTAAACATCCCAAATGAAGTAGAGGGCATGACCAATCTCTAAACAAATATTCACATACTAGTGGCAAATGCTACCACAGAAGTTCTTTAGTTTTTCATTTTTTGTCTCAGACCCAATCACACTCTTTAAAATTAATGAGGCCCCCAATGAGGTGTCAATTATATCTACTGATATTTACTGTATTAGAAAATTAAAAGAAAAGTTTAAAAATATTAATTCACTAAAAATAATGAATTTATTATACATTAATATAAATAAGATAGTTCAATGAAAAATAACTATACTTTCCAAAATAACAACAAAAACTAGTATAGAGTGACATTATTCTAAATTTTTACAAATTTATTTTTGGGCTCAATAGAAGACAGTTAGATTCTCAAATCGGTTGCTGCTTTTAATCTGCTGCAATAGGTTGTTTTTTTCATTGAAGTACTTGTAAAGTATCCAGCCTCATACAGATATGTAATTGAAAAAGGAGTATTTTAACAGCAATTTCAGATAGTTGTGAATATTCCTCTTTGACACCACATAAAAATTTGAGAAAGAATAGTATCTTAACCCTTTTGGTATGGGTGCTGGATATATCCGGCACCCATCTGATGACCTGTGTGGACGAGCACTGGATATATCCAGCATCCATCTGTATATAATTTTTATAAATTTTACTTATATAATTGATAGAATTTTATGTAACTATCTCTTAATATTAAAGTTACAAACAACACTTGGAAAAAAGCATTGTTTTATTAAGCATAGATCTTATATAAGGTTAGGAAAGTCTTCACACTAAGGAGGACTGACCATGTGCTATGTGCGCGTTTTAAAGGTTAGTTACAATGTAGAATCTGAAATTATAACACATTTTTGTAGTTATGTTAAATTCCATTATTTTTTTAAGAATTCTATTCATTAATATTAACACCAGCCTCATCCAGAAGAGTCTTTAAGTTCTGAGAAGCTGTAACCTCATGATGGTCGATACCAGTTTTTCAAAATTTTAATTTTCACTTGAAGACTCATATATTTTCATTGGCAACAAATACTGTCAGTTGTTTTCCTGGAAGTGACAGGTTCACTTAATTTATCTTTGAGACAATGTCTACTAAATAGCCAAGTGTAAATAGTTACAGTTTGTCAGATCATGGTGTTCCATGAAAAAAAGTGGATAATTCAGTTCACAACTCAAACATTTGCAGAGGTGGTTTTTCGTAAGACAGCCTTCACACTTAGGGTTGTAGCAAAAGTGCTTTACGTCTACCTCCTATCTTCTCATACAGAATATTATAAAGATGTACACTCAAGGGTTGGGATTTAATAAAATTAATAATTTTTACTGTATCACACAGACATTCTTACATGAAACCTTTTTTTTTAAATTCCAAATATGTGGCCACAAAGAGTACAATGACCACTACTGCAGTTTGGCCATGAAGAGTACAATGATTTCTACTGCCTTGATTCTTACTAGGCAACAGTAGTTTTACTCACCACTGTTTTGGTACTATTAGTGGAAATGCAGTAGTATTATGAAAATAGATTTGACCTTGTGGAACATTAGGAGTCCACAGACCACACTTTGAGAACCACTGTGCTTTGGAAATGTTTGCTATGTAACTAATGTAACAATAATTGTAATTTAAGTAATTTAGCAATAGCATGGAGTTAAAGTAAGCTGTTTCCCAAAATATATATAAACCTAAACTAATATAGCAATTTTATTTATATATGGGTCTAACACTAACATAAAAGCATTTCTACTGTAGGTTCTTCCTGATTTTCCCACACTTCATTATTTCTCTTGGCAGGTTTAAGTATCTTAACGCACTGCGTACCACATAGAAATCTCTAAGACATACACCAGGGACCGCATGTTTCTGGGCAAACTGCACGTTATTTAAATCATCATAACTACAGATCATCTCTGGAATCGTCAAAACAGTCATCTGCATCTTCGATCCCACTAGGAATATCTGATAAATTATCGTTAAATACTTCCGGAAGTGTATCAGTTTCGTTGGTTTCCTTCCTTTTTCTGAGAGGGGGCATTTCTAAAAGCACCAGGAACTTGAAGATGAAGACTATTCAAATGACCAAAATACAATGTAACTGCAATGCTTTATGGGTTTGTGAAATTATGTAGTCTTTCGTAGATTGACCTGCACGGTTTCCACCAATGAGATTGCTTCATCGATGTGGACAAGACAGTGTGTTGACATCTAAGGTCCATAACAGATGGCACATGAAAAACGAGAAAACTCGTGAGCAGTCCTTAACAGATGGCGCGCAAACCATGCGAAAACTCGTGAGCGGTACGCAATGTGTTAACTCAAAGACATCAAGCAGTGGTCAGTAACTTGCACTTCACTACTTTTCTAATGCTTGGCTCTGAGGCTATTAAGAGTGCCTACAGCATAGTCAACTCAGCACAAAACACAACTATCTTTTATTAATTTTTCTCCCTTGACTCTAGAAGAGATCAGTTAAAAAATGTTTTGGTTCTTTCACAGTCTTCCTTTTTATATCAATGCCAACCTCTGAATCCTATTTTATACCCCACCTAATGCAATAGTCTACTAATTAGGTTCTCAACCTCTTATCTTTTCATGATCCAATTCAATAACAAAAAAGAATAATTTTAATCATGTTACATCCTGCTCAAAAATCTTCAATGGCTGACTCCACATTATCTATAATAGGATTTATAGGTCAATTAACACAAGTGATAAAGCAAATATCCAATCTTCCCAGTTAATTGGGAAAAGAAGAAAAAAAATGCCATCACCACCTTAAATATCTTCTGTATTTGTGACTGCAGGGAAAGACTATAGAACCTAACAACTATCATAGATACCTTACCTGCCTGAAAAACTTGTTGCAGGCCAGGATGCTGTAACCACCTGACCATTTCTTCTGTAAGTGCTTCCACTTGTAGCTCAAGGGCACAGCCTTCACCATAGACCTGATCATTACATTGATGTAAATAAAAATAGCTCATCCTCAAAAGTTTAGGAACCCTGTTCCATAAAATAAAGCTCACAGGCCATATAGTTTTCCAAAATTCTCCACTAAAACCCCAACTTATTATAATCCATCTGCCACTCTTCTCCCCAAGAATAATTATCTATTTGAAACAATGACTCTCCCCAGAACCCTACATCTCACATATGCTGTCCCCCTGACCAGGGATGTGTCCCTCTTCCTCTACCTCTGACCCATCAAAATGCATCTTAAGCCCTAGCCTTTCATAACATGCCAACCTGTAGGGATCACTATTTCTCCTCTACTCTCTTATCACTTATAGCCTGTATCACTCATTTGTACTAGATGATGCGTTGCATTGTTAATTTTGGCCTCCAATAACTTTGTGAGAAAAGGATTAGTTACTAAGTTAGGCTTTTTACTCAAGAAGCTCTCTGAAGGCATGATCAATTAAATCACCGACTTTTGGTAAATGAACTCAAACTCTAGCCACTCTCTCCTTCCCAGAGTCTAGGAGGTAAGGCTGAAAAGTTCCAACCCTCTAATTACCTGGTTGGCTCCTCTGGCAACCAAGCCCTACCCACAGGGGCTTTCCAAAAATCACTTCATTAACAGAAACTCAGGTGTGGTTGAAAGAGGCTTGTTATGACCATGGCCAGGTAGCTCAGCTGGTTAGAGCACTGTTCCAATACACTGAGGTTGTAGGTTTGATTCCCTAGTCCAGGTACATACAAGAGGCAATCAATGAAGGCATAAGTAAGCAGAAAAACTAATTAATGTTTCTCTCTCTCTTGCTCTAAAAAGCAATCATAAATAAATAAACAAACACCTTTATCACTCTTATCACTCAGGAAATTCCAAGGGATTTTACTTGCACTGTGATAGAAACAGGATGAAGACCAAATATATAATTCATATTATAAATCACAGTACCTATGTAAAAGATATAATTTTTAAAAAATAGCAAAATGGTCTGCATACTTACTTGGGGACAAAAAAAATCATAAGCACTAAGAGGTTTAGTGAGTAGCCTGGTATGACAGAGATGGACAGCTATACATTAGTAATTTGTGTTCCTCTTTCCAAGATGTAAAGTAGTCATTGGGAGGCAGCTGCCCAGCCAGGAACTATAGTTCCCTCAATGGACATGAACAGAGGTAATGTATGTGACTTATGGGCCAGGATTTTTAAGAGCAGATATGCCTTCTCAATTTTTCTTTCTCAGTCTGGATGCAGAGGACTCCAGGTCTTTGGGGATGACAGTAGCAATACCACAGAAGATGCCTAGACCCATGAATCAACCACATGGAGAAAGTTGTCTGCTATTCAGCAACATCTGCACTGGGATATTACAGTTGTACCCCCTTATCCACAATTTTACTTTCTGTGGTTTCAGTTATCCACAGTCAACCATGGTCCACAAATATTAAATGAAAAATTCCAGAAATAAACAATTCATAAGTTTTATATTGTATGCCATTTTAAGTTATGTAGTGAAATCTCTCCCTGTCCCACTCTATCTCACCTTGGATATAAATCATCCCTTTGTCCAGCATCTCCACACTGTATACACTGCCCACTAATTGGTCACTTAGTAGCTGCCTACGTTATCAGATTGATCGACTGTTACACAATCACAGTATCTATCGCAGTGCTTGTGTTCAAATAACTCTTATTTTAACTTAGTAACGGCTGCAAAGTGCAAGAGTAGTGATGCTCGCAATTCGGATATGCCAAAGAAAATCAGTAAAGTGCCTCCTTTAGGTGAAAAGGTATGTATCATAGGAAAAAAAACAACATATGTAGGGTTCAGTACTATCTGTAGTTTGAGGCCTCTCATGGGGGTCTTTGAATATATCCCACATCAATAAAGGGGTACTACTGTATAGGGGTTATAAATGCCTAGTATGTTAAACCACTGAAATTTTAGTGTTTTCTTATAGCAGGTAACATTAGTCATAAAACATCATCTAACTAGTTAATGACAGAGATGAGAGCAGAATCCATGCTTTCTGACTCTTCTTACAGTATATGAGACTGTCTTCAGATATATTATATATATATTTCTAAATTATCTCTGTGGTATTTATGCAATTTGTTTCCACTAACTATTCTCAAGATAAATGCTACTAATCCCCAACAAAGCTTTATCTGCACTTACCATTTACGATCATTTTCAAACAAGCAGAACATGGCTTTCTAGAAAAGTAAAGATCACAGTTTTTCAGCCTTGACCCATGTTTTATAAGAGCAATTTTCCCAGCATGTAAATCTTCACTTGAACAGTGAAGATCAATAATTTTCATGTTTTTCACCACCACAAGACCAGTTTTCTTCACCTACATTAAGATA
>VMDR010035339.1:0-10795 GCA_007922815.1 Macrotus californicus | reverse complement strand
TTAGGTAATGTGCTCAAGGTCACACAGTTAAGGTGCTGTAGGAATGGATTTGAACTCAAGTGAGGGTGAAAGGATCAGTAATGAATGTGAAGGTAAAAAGTAGAGAAGGGTGTGTAGCCAATTCTTTAGAGCTGCCTCACTGTAAAGGGGAGATCTCTGGGGTCAAGAGATTATTTTTTTAAGATTTTATTTACTTATTTTTTAGAGAGAGGGGAAGGGAAGAAGAGAGGGAGAGAAACATTAATGTGTGGTTGTCTCTCTTGTGCCCCCTACTGGGGACCTGGCTGGCAACCCAGGCATGTGCCCTGACTGGGAATAGAATTGGCGACACTTTGGTTCACAGGCTCAATCCACTGAGCTATATCAGCCAGGGCCAGGGATTATTTTTTAAACGTGGAAGACGCATGCATTCCCTCTCCCTCCCCCCAATCATAGTGTTTCTCAACCAGGGATCCAGATGACCTACAGGACATCTGAAAATAGATGTATTTTGTTTATCATTAAGGTGGCGGGGGTAGGGTGGCAGGAATTGTCTGGCTTAAAACTACCAGTTCCCTGTTGAGAAAACACTGTAACAATTGGAAGGAACTTTGTTAGTGCAATAAAGATCTTAGAAAGAGTCAAGTCTTTGAGTAAGATGATCAGGCAAAGCTCAACAAAGAAAAGAGAATGATGCTGGAAAGAAACCAGCTCTGAGACAGTGGCAGACTGGAGCTACTGAGAAGGACATAAGCCTCCTCAGCCCTGGACTCACACTTGACATAAAATGTTTGCTGCTGACATTACCAAGAAGATGTGCAATCCCAACAGATAAATGGATAGCTACCTTTTTCAGTATGAGGCCTAGGGAAAGAGGTATTTCCAAGTGACTATAGCTGTGCTGTTCTAAGGAGTCCTCAGTATCTGTAAACTTCCCTTTTGTCTCCTGGAGGCAGGGAGTAAGAAGTGAGGACTCTCCTGAAGTTCCCTATCTTTTAAGTTTATGTGCCCCTTGCTCAGTGCATGCCACCCAGCCAGCCTGCATGGATATTGTGTGCTTACTTTCTGCTGGAGAGAACCGAGCACAAAGGTAAGAGGCCGATGGGCTGACAGCAGGGCTTTCTTCCATTGGAGAGGTTCAATGTTGCAGTTGGCAAAAGCAAGTGGAGAGATTTATAGTTCTGTGGTTTGCTCTCCTGTGCAGTGGCATGTGTGACAGCAGGAAGTGCGGGATTCTGCCAGGAGGCATGGTGACCACTGGGACAGGAAGTCTTCTATATCTCTAACATCATTTTTGCCTGACACATTTATAAGCCCACCAGCTTTGAACAAGAGGCCAGGGGGAACAGAAAGGCCACCCTTTGGAGTGTTCTCAGCTCCCTCTCTGCCCAGGGAACATAAGATCTGAGACAGAATCTGATAAAGCACTGAAG
This sequence comes from Macrotus californicus, assembly GCA_007922815.1. NCBI lineage: Eukaryota > Metazoa > Chordata > Mammalia > Chiroptera > Phyllostomidae > Macrotus > Macrotus californicus. The sequence continues at coordinate 9,383 of VMDR010035339.1, read as the reverse complement.
AGGGGAAGGCCAATTGGCACCAAGGACCTGCACTTATTCCTCAGAATAAAAAGCCCGTTAGAACCCGCAGCAGGGGCCAGCCATCAGAAGGAGGGTAGTTGCTCCATGTTGGGCTGGGACAGAGGAGAAACAGTGCCTGGCAGGTGAGCCCTGGCTTGGTTCTGCCTTTACAGACAGTGTGCAGCTCTGAGGAGATGCTTGGCCACTTAGAAGAGGGACAAAGCAGCGTGATTTAGGTCTTGTTTATAAGATGGGAGAATAGCCCTGGCCAGGTGGCTTAGTTGGTTGGAGAGTCATCCTGTACACCAAAACATTGCAGGTTTGATCCCTGGTTGGGGTGCATGTGGGAGGCAACCGATTGATGTTTCTCTCTCTCTCCCTCCTTCCCTCCCTCTCTCACAACCTCTCTCTCCCTCTCCAATCAATTTTTAAAAAACATATCCTTGGGTGAGGATTTAAAAAAAAAGATGGAAGAAATAACAACATGTTTGTATGTTCATGTAGTAATCCAGGAGGGAGAGAAAAATTGAGTCAGTAAATTCCTGTTGCAAAAACATGGTATTGAACAGAGTGGAGACAACAAACATGAGGGAAGGAGCTACAGTGTCACTGTGATGTTTGGGGCGAGGGAGGTGGGGAACCTGGGCTTCTGGCAGTGACTGAGGCAAACAGGAAAGAAAGGATCAGTCCCGGTGTTCCCTGTGACGGCATGGGCCCAAAGAAGGGGCCTTGGGGATGAAAGAATGTCATGTACGCCTGCTAAGGAAAGCTTTCATGGGGAGCCTGGGATACCTCAAACTTTCCAAAGGTCACTTTGGTAGGGACACGTGAAGAGGAGGAAATTAGAAATATGAAATGGGTAGATTCAATGCAGGGCGATGAGAATGCTAGTAGAGGTGTCAGCCAGGAGCAGTGGGTGTGCAAAGAGAATGACATGGATAAGTCTGGTTTTCACTCATTTGTTCAAAGATCATCTGTTAATATGCTACTAATATGCTGGACACCATGCAGAAACTGAGGAAATGGAGGTGAATAAGCCACAGGCCCTGCTACTCAGTCTTGTGGGCAGCAAAGGAAGTGGGCAGATGGTTAAACAGACAATTGCAGTCAGTGAGATAAGTGCTATGAGAAGAGAAAGCCAAAATGCTATGGTAACACACGAGAGATCGGTAGGTGTCGGGAAGCTTCCAAAAGGAAACGGCGGCTAAGCTCAGACTGAAGCAGGGCTAAGTAAGCAGCATATGTAAGTGCAGAGAGTTCAACAGAGCTGGATGGCAAGCATGAGAGCGGAAAGGAAAATGAGCAGTCACCCCAGTGACTTGAATAGGCTGTAGCTTCATTTTCATGCTAAATCTGGCGAACTCATCAGCATGTTCTACCTCGGGTTTGTAAATCTCTACCTAACAGTTATAATGATGCAAAAGCAGAAATGACGCATTCTTAGAACTCTTCGTTAGGTTGGTGTACGGTTTTGTACCATCAGGCTTATAGGCGTCTGGAAGTAGGAGACATGTGACAAAGACCCCTGAAAGCAGTCACCCGGCACCAAAGCAAAGCTCTTTCCAATGAAACAGTGTCACTCAGAAGTTATCAAATGTGAAGGGTCACATCAAAAGGACACAGGAGTTCACCTGAAGTTCCCAGTGGACAAAGGTGGAACCACATCAGCTTTAATAAGTATAATAATTCCAGTGGCTTGCAATCCATCAAATATGTTTAAATCTATGAGTTCTCATGATATTAAAAAAGAAAAAAGAATTTGTCACCCTAAAAGGATATGAGAGACCACTTCATTTTCTTGCTAACTGGTAAATAAGGGGAAAGAATTGAGTATTACCCTGCCTTTCCTAGATAAGCCATCCCACTGAACACATGAAGAGAAATATCTTTTTATAAATATATTCTGACTAAGAAAACAAATGATAGAAGTAGGTTATCACCATTTCGCTATCCCCAGTGAATTAGTAGGTATAAGTATTAAGCATCAACAGTGGCCAACTCAGGAAGAGAAACAAGCAGGTACCTTCAGTCACCTAGCATGAGGCAGTGGATAAAAGAGAGGCCACATACTAAACCTGACAAACTCAGGGGAGACTTGCGTGGCGAGCCTTACAAACTCACAGACAAAAAGGAAACACATAGGATGGTCTGAAATTAAAACTTTCGTACTAAAAGCTGTTTGTGACTGGTAGTAATATCCCAGGGCAGTATTTTTCCCTAACACAGGTCAATCTTTACCTTAATTGAACCTGTCTGTAGTCTTTTTGCATGTAGGATAACATACCTGATAGCATGCCTTTGGAAAAACAAAGTAGTTTCCTTTTTACTGGACACCTCAAAGCACAACCAATGCAGAAGGAAGACCACAAATTTCCTCCTTGTTATCGTTATCATGTTAATTACTGACTGTTATCTACCCAGCAAAGAGAGAGAGAGAGACAGAGACAGAGAAACAGAGAGACACAGAGACAGAAACAGAGAGACAGAGAGTGACAGAGACAGAGACATCACTGTGAGAGACAATCATCAATCAAACATCAATTGGTTTCTTGCCATACACACCCCAACCAGGACAGAACCTGCAACCTAGGTATGTGCCCTGACTGGGAAGCAAGCTTCTAACTTTTTGGTGTACAGGGTGATGCTCCAACCTAGTGAGCAACCTGATCAGGGCTATTCATTTTACTTTTCACCCAATCCCAGAGGTTTCCCTGCTTTGCTTTCTCCCACTTCCCTAATCTATCACCAATGGATTCGTGCAACCGCCTTGTGTGTTCCCCTTCGATTTTGATGTATAAAATACGTGGTAAAACTGCCATTTTCCAGAGCATTTTCTCAATCCGTTGAGATTTTGCTTCTGGGCAATTGTCATCAGTTTGGCTCAAACAAACTCATAGAAATTCTTACAGGTTTGGATGCTTCTGGTGTTGACAAGGCAAAAGCCAGATTGTGGGAAATTCTGCAGATCAAAGGCCCGAGTTTTTCAGCAAATAAATAAGAAAAATAAAGAACAGGAGTGTAGGGAATCTATGGGTTTAAGGACACTTAAAGAATGTATCAGCTTTTTTTCAATGCACTAGACTAAATTATAGTGCCTAGGGGATGTTCATTTGAATGATAAAAACATAAAAGATGCAAAGAAGGTGATTTCTACACATACCAGGAACACTAGTTAGCTGTGGGGAGGAGGAGGACGCTGCAGCTGAGATGAGGCACATGGAGGGGCTTTGCCAGTGGGTGGCAAAGTTATTTTTCAACTGGTTGGTGGTTACAAGGGGGCTCGCCTAATAGTAATTTAGTGCGCATACATTTTTTAAAACGTGGTTTGCTATATTTGTATTTTCTTTTATGATAAAAAGGATTTTCAAACATTTCCTCTGGGCAGGGCATACTCATGGATTCATTCAAAAACCACTTACTGAGTGCCTACTATGTGCCAGCCATGGCGCACAAATGGAAGAAGAATGCTGATTTGTCAGGGAATTGATGAGCTCACAGAGGACCCTCCCCAGTCACTGACTGGGGAGATGTTTGCATTTTACAACTGCAAGATTGCTAGTTTCCGAGCCTGCACTAGACTCCACCTTCTCCCCTCAGGCCTCTCCTCTGCAGGGCAGGTGGGGAGCAGCTTGGAAAGTCAAGATGGAAAAGGGTGAAGTAAACAGTTCAGGAAAGGCTGTGAAGATGAGCATATCCTGGGCCAAGAAGACCTAGAAAGCAGAGTCATAAGTACCCACAATTATGACTCAGAGAAAGACAGTTCAGAAAAAGCGGGGGCTGAACTGAAAGTCAGGAGACCTGCATTTGAATTCTGATTCTACTTTAGACTTTCCCAGTGACCTTGAGCAATGAACTCACCTGCTGTGAACCTCAGTCCTGCCATCTGTAAATAATGATAATAAACCTTGTCCTGCCTCCCTTACGGTGTAATTAGAGTGAACGAATGAGAAAATAGATAGCAAAACATTAGCAATTTAAAGTGACTTATAAAATGACAATGGGACTGTTACAACCCCCCCCACAAGGCACCTGTTTGCCCTGGGAAAATTGCTTCTCCTCTCCTGGAGCCCACATCCCCCATTGTGCCCTGATGGACTCTGAGGGCTTTTCCAGTTCTAACCATCAAAAGATCTGTTTCCCATCAGCCTTTCCCTGCCACAGCCACCAAGCTGAGTCATTACCCCCCCCCAGTATCATCTCTAAACAACAAAAACCTGCAACATCCTGTAATTTTGCAAAAAAGTGTTTTTGCTCATTTCTACAATATAAACTCCTCCAAGGAAAGTGTGTCTAGATCACAGGCCTATTTGCTTTCATGGAATTGTTAGAGGAATAACTGAATTTCATCCTTCTGAGAGTAAAAGCTATATGTTGGTCTTCTTTTAAGCCAATCCAATTTGCAGATTACACATTTACAAATACCTCCTAGTTTCTTCTTGATTAAGACTGACCCACCACGTTAAACAAAGGTGCAAGTGCCCACAAGACTGAGGTGGATGATATGTGCATTTGGAAAACTACAGTCGCTTTAATATCTAGGGAAGAGGGACTGAGACTTAAATCTGAACTTCCCTATTACAGTTTGAATTGTGTCCCCGCCTAAATTCATACACTGAAATCCTAATCCCCAGTACCTCAGAGTATCACTGTGTTTTGAGATAGGGTCTTTATCAAGTTAAAAGGAGATCATTAGAGTGAGCCCTAATCCAATATGACTGGTGGCCTTAAAAAAAAGGAAAACTTTGGACACAGCTATGCAGCAAAGGAAGACATTAGGAAGACACAGAGGGAGAAGATGGCCATCAACAAACCAAGGAGAGAGGCGTGGAACAGATTTTCCCCCACAGCCCTCAGAAGAAACCAATCTTGGAATCCCAGCCTCTAGAACTTTAAGACAATTTGTATTGTTTAAGCCACCTAGTTTTTGATATTTTGTTACAGAAGCTTCAGCAAACCAATACATTCTCTGACCTTTAGTATGCATCTGAATCACCTGGAGAACCTCTACTTCCCACCACTTTGGTATATCTGGCACTAAACTTGTCCCCTACCCATAAAACCAATAGAAAACTAGACCAAATATATGAAACATCTGCTTTCAGACATTGGACAGTGGTCAATGCAGGGCTATAGTCAGTATGAGAAGAGAAACAAAAGAGGTGAGCCCCATGAGCACCTGGCTTTCCAACCTATAGTCACGTTTCAAGACTACAAGTGCAGGGAGAGGATCCCAAACAGAGCACAGATTTCTTTCAGAATTCAAAAGAGAGATCAGAATTCTGGATAGTTGAGGTGGCTGAAATTTGTAGAGCAGAAAACCAAAGAGGAAGGATCTATATAAAGAAAGAGCTCCAGCCCTGGCTGGTGTGGCTCAGTGGATTGAGCGCCCGACTGTGAGCCAAAAAGGTAGCAGGTTTGATTCCCAGTCAGAGTACATGCCTGGATTGCAGGCCAGATCCCCACTAGGGGGCACACGAGAGGCACCACACATTGATGTTTCTCTCCCTCTCTTTTGCTCTCTCTAAAAATAAATAAATAGCTGCCATAGCTGGTGTAGCTCAGTGGATTGAGTGCGGGCCTGTCAACCAAAGGGTTGCTGGTTCAATTCCCAGTCAGGGCATATGCCTGGGGGCCAGGTCCCCAGTTGGGGGCACTTGAGGGACAAGCACACATTGATGTTTCTCTCCCTCTCTCCTTCCCTTCCCTTCTCTCTAAAAAATAAAGAAATAAAATCTTTTTTAAAATAAAAAAAATTAAATCTTAATAAAAAAAGAAAGAAAGAGCAAGCTCCAGAAATCTACATAGGAATCCCCCCCTGTCCCCTGAGAGACTTTGGCTGAATAGTAGTAACATGCACTTGTGTAGGGTGCAACCCCTTGAGATGAATCCAAAAACAACTACTAAAGACTCACAAATGAATAACTGCTGGAGCTCACACGGCTGGGAGATATGTGAATTCTGACAAGCTACAGCAAAGAAACCTGAGACATTGAGCAGAGAATCAGGAAAGGCCAAATCTTAAGAGTTAGCAGTAGGCCAAACTGCCCTTAGAGTACAGGCTACTCTAGACCTACCCTAAGAAAGCTTAAAAAAAATCTTGAAATGACTGAGCAGATCTTTCTTTTTTAAATCCTCACCCACGGATATGTTTATTGATTTTAGAAAGAGAAGAAGCGGGGAGAGAGAGAAACATCAATGTGAGAAACAAACATCGATTGCCTTCCCCTCATATGCATCCCTACCAGGAATCGAACCTAAAACCTAGGCATGTGCCCTGATTGGAAATGAATCTACAGCCTTTTGGTGTACAGGATGACATTCCAACCAACTGAGCCACCCAGACAAGTCAAGGCCTTGTCTATCTTGATCACCACTTTATTCTCTGGACGTAGTGGTGCCTGGCACAAAATAGTTGCTCAGTAAATACCTGTTTATTGCATTCTACACATTATTTCATAGTATCAAAGGCCTAGGTTTAAAACACTACTCTTGAGGGATCCAAGATGGCAGAGGACTAAGTGGAAGCTACACTAACCTTCTCCTGAGACCAACCTGGAATTACAACTAAATTGTAGAGAAATCATCCAGAATAACCAAATAACACCAGCTGGAGAGAAACCTTATAAACATAGACAGGCAGAAGAAAACACTTCACCACAACATGACTGGTAAGAAGTGCGGAGGCACGAGAGGGCTGGCTGGGCTCCCATAGGTGGCAGCTGAAGTTTTGGATGGATATTTCAGCAGCCAGGAGATTCCCCCTGAGAAGTGTGGGGTCTAAACCCCAGCTGGGCTCCCCAGCCTGCAGCACCAGAGACAGAAATAAACCCAGATAACATCCAGCTGTGAAAAGCACCAGAGTTTCTGTCTGCCAAGGAGAGATGGCTGAAGACTCAGAGAGCTTCTTAAAGGGCCAATGCAAATTTCATTTGCAGCCACTCACTCTGTGTGCCGACAAAGAGAGGGCAGAGTGGACTAGAGACACTTGAGGACAGTCTGAGCTTGATGACTCTGGGAAGAAAACTAAAGGAACAACTATCAGGATCCTTGTGCTGAGTCATCCCCCATACTGCAGAAGCCATCTTTCTCTGAATGGCATCAGCCTGAGGGGAAGCAATAGCCCTGCCTTCAGGAATTACTCTGCCCCACTTTGTGGTGCTTAAGCCTCACTGTTAATTACAGATTGATTAGATCCACAGGCAATTATAGTAGTGGCTGATTAAGTTTAACAGATAAAGCAGAAAAACAAAACCAGCCAAAATGGGAAGACAAAGAAACAGACCTCCAAGAACTAGAGACTTCTCCAGAAGAACTACGTGAAATGGAGGCAAGCAATTTACCAGATAGAGTTTAGAGTAATGATTATAAGGATACTCACCAGCATGAAAAAAGATACAGAAACCATAAAAAAGGACCAGTCAGAACTAAAGAATGCAGTATCTGAAATAAATAATACACTGGAAAGAATAAACAGTAGGTTAGAAGAAGCAGAGGATCGATCAGTGTTTTGAAAGACAAGGTAGAAAAATACACCCAGGCAGAGCAGCAAAAGGAAAAGAGAATTTTAAAAAACGAAGAGAGTTTAAGAAACATTTTGGACAACATGAAGTGTAACAACATCCGCACCATGGGAATACCAGAAGGAGCAGAGAGCAAGCAAGGGTTTCAGTACCTATTTGAAGAAATAATGACAGAAAACATACCTAATCTGGTGAAGGAAAAAAGTACACAAGTCGAGGAAGCTCCGAGAGTCCCAAACAAGTTGGACCCAAAGAGACCAACACCAAGACACATCATAATTAAAATAATGAGGCTTAAAGACAAGGAGGGAATTCTAAAAGCTGCAAGAGAAAAGCAGGGAGTTACCTACAAGAAAGCACCAATTAGACTGTCATCTGACTATTCATGAGAAACATTTCAGACCAGAAGGGTGTGGCATCAAATATTCAAGGTGATGAAAAGCAAGGACCTACAACCAAGGCTACTTTACGCAGCAAGGCTATCATTTAAAATCAAAGGAGAAATAAGGAGCTTCCTAGAGAAGAAAAAGCTAAAGGAGTTTATTAACAGCACACCAATACTGGAACAAATGTTAAGGGGCTTGCAAGGAGAAGAAGGAGAAGGAGGAGAAAGAAGAAGGAGAAGGTGCAGAAGGAGAAGAAGAAGAATGGGAAAAAAACAGAGGAAAACAATCTAACAATAAAATGGTGCTACATATGTATCTATCAATAATCACCTTAGCCCTGGCTGGTGTAGTTCAGTGGATTGAGCATGGGCTGCGAAGCACAGGGTCGTCGGTTGGATTCCCAGTCAGGGCACATGCCTGGGTTGTGGGCCAGGTCCCCCTACTGGGGATGTGAGAGGCAACCACACATTGATGTTTCTCTCCCTCTCTTTCTCTCTCCCTTCCCTTTTCTCTAAAAATAAATAAATAAAATCTTTTTAAAAATCACTTTAAATGTAAATAGCTTAAATGCTCCAACCAAAAGACAGAAGGTGATGAAGGGATAAGAAAATAAGACCCATATGTACGTGACCTCCAAGAGACCCATCTGAGATTGAAAGATACACACAAACTAAAAGTAAAGGGTTGGAAAAAACATATTTCATGCAAATGGAAAAGGGAAAAAAAGCTGGAGTAGCAGTCCTTATATCCTACAAAATGGACTTTAAAACCAAGGCTCCAGTAAGAGACAAAGAAGGACACTATATAATGATAAAGGGAACAATCCAACAAGAAGATATAACCTTAATAAACCTTTATGCACCCAACATAGGAGCACCTAACTATGTAAAACAAAGCTTGATGGATGTAAAGGGAGAGACTGACAGAAATACAGACATAGCTAGGGATTTTAACACCCCATTGACTTCAATGGATAAATCTTCCAGACAGAAAATCAACAGGGAGACTGCAGCAGCCTTAAAGGACATACTATCAAATAGATTTAATTGATGTCTTCAGAGAATTTCACCCCAAAGCAGCAGAATATACATACTTTTCAAGTGCACATGCAATGTTTTCTAGGATAGACCACATGTTACAACACAAAACATGTCTCAATAAATTTAAGGAGACTGAAATCATATCAAGCATATTTTCTGTCCACAGTGCTATGAAACCAGAAATCAATCGCAAGGAGAACCCTGGAAAACACATGAAGACATGGAAGCTAAATAACATGTTATTAAAAAACGAATGGGTCAACAGTAACATGAAGGAAGAAATAAAAACATACCTTGAAACAAATAAAAATGAGGACACAACAATCCAAAATCTGTGGGACATTAGGAAAGCAATCATAAGAGGGAAATTCATAACATTACAGGCCTATCTCAAAAACAAGAAAAAGCTGAAAAAAATGATCTAGCTTCACACTGAA
>VMDR010035338.1:0-10796 GCA_007922815.1 Macrotus californicus | reverse complement strand
CAACAGGATATAACCCTAGTAAACATTTATGCACCCAACATAGGAGCACCTATTCATGTAAAGCGTATCTTGATGTACATATCAGGTGAGATCAACAGAAATATAGTCATGGTAGGGGATTTTTACACCCCATTGACTTCAACAGATAGATCTTCCAGATCTTCTTTCTAAACAAGGAAACAGTGAACTTAATGAAACACTAAATAGATTTACCAGTAATTGATATCTTCAGACCCTTTCCTCCCAAAGAAGCAGAATATACATTTTATTCAAGTGAAATGGAATATTTTGTACTATTGACCACATGCTAGAACACAAAATAAGTCTCAATAAATTTTATTTATTTTTTTTTATGGCTGTACAACTACAGTTGTCCCCTTTTTCCTCCAACTCCCACCCTCAATCCTACCACCTCTTTGGCAACGTCCATGGGTCCTTTATACATGTTCCTTGACAACACTTCCCCTTCTTTCCAACATTATTCCCCTCCTCCCTCCCTTATGATCATTGTCAGTTTGTTCTTTATTTCCATGTCACTGTTCTATAATTCTGGTTTATTTGTTTTGTTGATTAGGTTCCACTCATAGGTGAAATAATATGGTAATAAGGCAGTCTTTCCCCTCCTGGCTTATTTCACTTAGCATAATGCTCTCCAGATCCATCCATGCTGTCAAAAAAGGTAGGAGCTCCTTCTTTCTTTCTGCTGTGTAGTATTCCATTGTGTAAATGTACAATAGTTTTTTGATCCACTCATTGACTGATGGGCACTTAGGTTGCCTCCAGCACTTGGCAATTGCAAATTGAGCTGCGATGAACATTAGGGTGCAAAGGCTCTTTTGAATTGTTGTTTCAGGATTCTTAGGCTATAATACCAGCAGTGCAATTGCCAGGTCAAAAGGCAGTTTTAGTTTAAATTTTTTGAGGAAATTCCAGTGTTTTCCACAGTGACTTCACCACTCTGCATTCCTACTAACTGTGTACTAGGGTTCCTTTTTCTCCACAATCTCACCAGCACTTGTTTGTTGACTTGGTTATGATGGCCATTCTGACTGGTGTGAAATGCCTGACTGGTATTTCATTGTGGTTTTAATTTGCAGCTCTCTGATGGCTAGTGATGCTGAGCATCTTTTCATACATCTCTGGGCCCTCTGTAAGTCCTCCTTGGAAATGTGTCTGTTCAGATGTGTTGCCTATTTTTTCATTGGATTATTTGTCTTCCTGGAGTGGAGTCATATAAGTTCTTTACGTATTTTGGAGATCAAACCCCTATCTGAGGTATCATTGGTAAATATAGTTTCCAATACGGTTTGTTCCCTTTTTATTTTGCTGATGTTTTCTTTAGCCGTGCAGAAGGTTTATAATTTGATGAAGACCCATTTTTTTATTCTTTCCTTTATGTCCCTTGCTCTAGGGGACATATCAGTGAAAATATTGCTTCATGGAATATCTGAGATTTTTCTGCCTATCTTCTCCTCTAGGACTTTTATGGTGTCATGATTTATATTTGTTTTTTATCCATTTAGAATTCATTTTTTGTATAGTGTAAGTTGGTGATCAAGTTTCATATTTTTTGTTTGTAGCTGCCCAGATATCCCAAGACCATTTGTTGAAGAGGATGGTTTTACTCGACTTTATACTCCTGTCCATTGTTGAATATTAACTGACCATAGAAAAACGGGTGTATTCCTGGGCTCTCTATTCTGTTCCATTGGCCTATGTGTCTGTTCTTATACCAGTATCAGGCTGTTCTGATTACTGTGGCCTTGTAATACACTTTGATATAAAGTATTGTGATCACTTCTACTTTGTTCTTCTTTCTTAAAATTGTGGCCATGCAGGGTCATTTATGTTTCCATACACATTTTTAAAATATTTATTCTATATCTGTGAAATATGTCATTGGTATTTTAATAGGGATTGCAATTAATCTATAAATTGCTTTGGGTAGTACAGACATTTTGATGATGTTAATTTTTCCAATCTATGAACATGGTGTATGCTTCCATTTATTTGGGTCTTCCTTAATTTCTTTCTTCAATGATGTGTACTTTTCCGAGTACAGGTCCTCTACCTTCTTGGTTAAGTTCATTCCTGGGTACTTTATTTTTCTTGTTGGAATAGCCAATGGAATTTTTCCTGATTTCCATTCCTTACATTTCATTGTTGGTGTACAAAAATGTCTTTGATTTCTGAATATTGACTTTGTATCCCGCTGTTTTGCCAAATTCACTTATTAGGTCATGTAGTTTTTTGGTAGAGTCCATAGAGTTTTCCATGTACACCATCATATCATCTGCAAACAGTGACAGTTTTACTTCCTCCTTTCCAATTTGGATGCCTCTTATTTCTTTTTCTTGTCTGATCACTGTGGCTAGGACTTCCAATCCTATGTTGAATAGCAGTGGTGAAAGCTGATATCCTTGTCTTGTTCCTGATCTTAGTGGTAAAGCTCTAACTTTTTGCCCATTGAGTATGATGTTGGATGTAGGTTTCTTGTATATGGTCTTTATTATGTTGACATATACACCCTCTAATTCCATTTTGCTTAGTGTTTTTATCATAAATGTATGCTGTACCTTATTAAATGTTTTTCCCATAGCTATTGATATGATCATGTGATCTTTGTCTTTCCGTTTGTTCATGTGATGTATTACGTTTATTGATTTGTGAATATTGTACCATCCTTGCATCTTTGAGATGAAGCCCACTTGATCACAGTGTATGATCTTTTTAATGTATTGCTGGATGAGGTTTGCCAATATTTTGTTGAGGATTTTAGCGCCCATGTTTAGTAGCGATATTGGTCTATAATTTTTTTTCTCTGTTGTATCTATATCTGGTTTTGGGATTAGGATGATGCTGGCTTCATAAAAAGAGTTAAGGAGTCTTCTCTCCTCTTGGATTTTTTTGGAATGCTCTGAGGACAGGAGTGAGCTCTTCCTGAAATGTTTTGTAAAATTCTCTTGGGATACCATCCGGTCCATGACTTTTGTGTGCCAGGAGTTTTTTGATTTCTGCTTCAATGTCACCAGCTGTTATTGTTCTGTTCAGGCTTTCCACTTCTTCTTCATTCAGTTTTGGAACATTATATTTTTCTAGAAATTTGTCCATTTCACACCCAAGTGTTCAAATTTCTTGGCATATACTTTTACATAGTAATTTTTCACAATCCTTTGTGTTTCTATGGTATCAGTTGTAATATCTCCTCTTTCATTTCTCATTTTATTTATTTGGGTCCTCTCTCTTTTTTTCTTGATGAGTCTTCTTAGAGGCTTGTCAATTTTTTTTATCTTTTCAAAGAACCAGCTCCTGGATTATCAATCCTTTGAATTGTTCTTTTAGTATCTATGTCATTTAATTCTGCTCTGATCCTTGTTATTTCCTTCCTTCTACTCACACTGGGCTTTGTTTGTTCTTCTTCCTCCAGTTCTTATAGATGTAGGGTAAGTTTATTTATTTGAAATGTTTCTATCTCTTTTAGGTAGGCCTTTATCACCATGAACTTCCCTCTCAGGACTGCCTTCACTGTGTCCCATAGGTTCTGTGATGTTGTGTGAGCATTTCCATTTTTTTCTGAAAATTTTTGATTTTTTACTTGATCTCATTCTTAACCTATTCATTTTTTAATAGCATGTTATTCAATCTCCATGAATTTGAATTCTTTTGAGTTATTTCCGTAAGGTTGTTATCTAGTTTCAGGCCCTTGTGCTCTGAGAAAATGTTTGATATAATTTCAAGTTTCTTGAATTGTTGAAGCTTGTTCTGTGTCTTATCATGCAGTGTATCTTTGAAAATGTTCCATGTACATTTGAAAAGAATGTGAATTCTTTAGGATGAAAGGATATATATAGAGAGAGATATAGATATATATACACACACATATATAATCAGTTAAGTCTATTTCATCTAGTGTGTTGTTGAATGCCACAATATCCTTGTTGATAATTTGATTGGAAGATTTATCCATTGTCGACAGTGTGGTATTAAAATCCCCTACTATAACTGCATTGCTGCCTATATCTTTCTTGAAGTCCTCTTAAGATTTTTCTTATATTTGGGTGCTCCTATGATGGGTGCATATATGTTTATAATGTTTATGTCTTCTGGATGGATTCCTCCCTTGAGTATTACAAAGTGTCCTTCTGAGTCTCTTTTTATGGCCTTTGTTTAGAAGTCTATTTTTTCAAACATAAGTATTGCTGCCGTGGTCTTCCTTCACATCCACTTGCTTGGAATATTTTTTTCAACCCTTCACTTTCAATCTGTATATGTCTTTTGTTCTGAGTTGGGTCTCTTTTAGGCAGCATATGTATGGGTCATGTTTTCTTATCCATTCAGCTACCCTACATCTTTTGATTGGAGCATTTAATCCATTAACATTTAAGGTTATTATTGATAGGTTATTTATTCATTATTCCCCTCTTGTACCTAAATTCCTCTCTTTCTCTCTTGCTCTTTTTTTCCCTCTTCTTAAATCAGTCCCTTTAGCATATCTTGCATTGCTCATTTGGTGGAGGTGTATTCTTTCAGCCTTCTATGTCTGGGAAACTTCTTATTTCACTTTCCATTTTACATGACTTCCTTGCTGGATTGAAGGCCTTTGCTTTTCATTACTTGGGTTACTTCTTGCTGATCCCTTCTGACTTGTAGTGTTTCTGTTGAGAAATCAGCTGTTAGTCTTACCCGAACTCCCTTGTATCTTACTTCCTGTTTCTCCCTTGCTGTCTTTAAAATTCTCTATCTTTAAAATTTGTCATTTTAATTATGATGTGATTTGGAATAAGCCTCTTTGGAATCATTTTAATTGGGACCCTCTGTGCTTCCCAAACTTGCGTGGCTTTTCCCCTCTCCAGGTAGGGAAGTTTTCTCTCATTATTTTCTGCTAATAGGGTTTCTATTCCTTGTTCCTTTTCTTCTCCTTCAAGTATTCCTATGCAGTTTCCTAAAGCTATCTTCATATTTTTTTAGTCTTTTTTCATGCAGCTGCTCTACCTGGGTATTTCTTCCTGCTCACTAATTTGGTCCTCTGCTTCATCCAGCCTGTTTGTAATTTCTTCTAGTGTATTTTTTACTTCAGATATTATATTTTTCATTTCTTCCTGGTTCTTATTCATAGTTTCTGTTTCCTTTTTAATGCTATTGTAGTTCCCACTCAGTTCCTTATAGTCGTCAGTGAGTGCCTTGAGTATCCTTATAACCATTCTTTTGATTTCTGTATTTGATAGTTTGCTTGCCTCCATTTCATTTAGCTCTTTTACTGGGGAATCTTTCATTCCTTTCCACTGCAGACCCTTTCTTTTTCTCCCCATTTTAGGTGACTCTTATTGTTTGTTTCTGCAATTCCAGATGTTCTGCCTCACCTGCTGTCTTTGTGGGGTAAATTTCTGTGGCAGGGGTTCTATGTGACTCAGAGGTTCATTCTCTTTGATCTCCTTGTCTGGATGTTTTAGGGTTGCCCTCTTTTCCATTTGTGTGGGCTCTCTTGTTATACTTGAGCTTTATCTGTTGGTGTCTCCTTTATTGGTGGGTTCTCCCCTCATGTGGGCTTACAGGTATTCACAACTCCCATTTTGTCTTGTATGCTGTTGTACAGGTGTTGCTTAACAAAGCAGTATTACCAGACAACTAAACCTATGCCAGCAAAAAGAACTCCCCACCCACAATAGCAATCTCAAGTGCAATTGAACTATGATTAATAAAAGTGAAGAGAGATTGTGGATATTATGAGATATGACAAAGGGAATTTAGGAGGACTAAAAGAGGGGAAAATGTTGTGGAGTGATAAGAGGGAGGAGAATTGATAAGAGTTGGGTTAGAACCAAGGCAAAGAAAGGAAGAGAGCAAAATTTACAATGTAACTAAAACACAAAAGGATGATGGGAACAATAGGGTATAAATAAAGAACAGTATACTATGAGGTTTGAAGTAAAACTGAAAAGGTACTGGACCAATGGGAGCAAAATTACAGAAAAACCACAGCAGGGTCAATAGCAATGACAGCTTAATGATATTTAATAAAGGTGGAATGGGAATAAGAATATTGTACAAAGGAGAAAAGTGAATATGAGATGTGTACAGTAAAGAAAAATTATTTTGAGAGAATGGAGGAAGCAAACTAATTAGAGTAAAGAATAAAGTCCAGGTTGAGAGATGAGGATAAAAGGGGGAAAAAAGGAAAAGGAGAGAGAAAACAATGAAATAATATTCCTCACTCAACTGATCAGGGGAAGGGGGAAAGCAAAATGGAGTAAGACAGTGGGAGAGTATTCTATGGGATAAAAAGTACGAACGAGTAGTTAACAAATAGGAGTTCCTTTGGAGAAGTACAGCAATAACTGTGGTATTTCACCCAACTAGCCACCATTTATAAAATGTAGAAATGAAGTAAGACTCTTGTTAGAAAGGAAAAATGTGTGAGCTGACTTAAGAAAGAAAAGCACTCATGTGAGGATAGATGGAGAAGAAATAGTGAGAGTAAGGGATAGTAATGGCTTAGTGTGGGAGAAGGTAAGGTTTGCAACAGTAATAAACTCAGGAAGATGGCAAAATGGATTAAGACCAGAGAAGGGTGCTGTGTGGGATTTGGAATAACGACAGTATGATAAGAAATATATAAGCTGAAGAAAAAGAAGAAAAAGTAAAAGACCAAGAGTAGTGTGTTATTTGGAATATAAGTGAAAGAAGAAACATTTTTAAAAATGCAATATGAAAGGGAGAATAAAAAAACAAATCAAACAATAAAAACAAACAAAAAAAACCTAAATAAACAGAAAGAAGAGAAATAAAAAATATGCAAGTTCTGAATGATAGGAAAGTAAAATTTGTCTCAGCTGTTGGTGTTTGCCTTCTGACTTCTTTCTGGATCTGTCTCTGTTTTTTTCTACAGCTCCTTATTGTCTTACTCTTGGGGTAAAAAAAAAAAAGAAAAAAAAAGCCTCTTATTGATTTTAACCCTGCTAAGCAGGTTTTGCAGGTCTTCTCAGATCCTGTGGGCCAAGTGGCCTGGCTCTGTTTTCTCCCTTTCCTGTGGTTCTTCAAGGATGGGGGCTCAGTTTGGGCTACAATAATCACAGGTGCCTAGTTTCCAGCCCACACGCTCAGAGCGCTGTGCTGCCAGCACTGTCCACTCTGAGCATTTGTGCCAGGTGGGAGCCAATAATCCACCTCATTTTGCACCCCTTTGATCAGTCTGTTAGGTGCACTGAATGGGAGCAAATCACACCCACACTCCTCCCTCTTTGTGGGACTGGCCGATATGTGTGAGGTCTGTGCACGGTGGCTCACTTTCCCTTTTTTTAAAAGATTTTTATTTATTTTTAGAGAGAGGGGAAGGCAAGGAGAAAGAGAGGGAGAGAAACATCAATGTGTGGTTGCCTCTCACGTGCCCCCAGATGGGGACCTGGCCCACAACCCAGGCATGTGTCCCAACTGGGAATCAAACTGGTGATCCTTTGGTTCACAGGCTCACACTCAATCCACTGACCCACACCAGCCAGGGCTCAGTTTCCCTTTTGAAAAAAGTCCCATTGGGTGCCACTGCCGCTCCTAACCACCACCCGGCTTTCCACACAGTCCAAGTCTCTAATCAGTCCTTAGTCTATCTGGGTAATGGCCAGTCATGGTATATTTACACAGTGGAATATTATTTGGCCATAAAAGAAAATTTTACCCTTTATGACCTTATGTGGAGAACATTAATTAAGTGAAATAAGCCAGTCACAGAAAGACAAATACCATATGATTTCACTCACATATGAAATCTAATTAACAAACTGAACTAACAAGCAAAATAGAGACAGACTCATGATAGAAAGCAGGATGACAGCTCTGGGGCAGGGAAGTTAGAAGGTAGCGGGATTGAGCAAAAAAAGAAAAAGGACTCACGGACATGAACAACAGTGGTGGGGAGGGGGTTGGTATAAGGGCGATAAATGGTAATGGAAAATAAAACAACAAAAAAATTTTTAAAATACCAAGCTACATCTAGGCAACTTGTCTAGACACCACGGATTTACATTATCCCAAAAAACAGGCAGAGCCCTTAGAAAACTCACAAGCAAATGAGTTATTCACCATATTATTACAGATAGTTAAATAATTACACTGTTCAAAGTTTTATGAAAAATAAATACAGGTACACCAGGAGCAAATATCAGGATGGCTTGGCCTGGGTGTCATGGAAGACTCTTCTGAGGTGGTGAGGTGGTCCTGTGCAAGCTGACAACTGAAGGATGACCAGGTGTTAGCTTGACAAAGAGGGGGCAGAGATTTGTAAAAGTGGAAGGCAGCTTTGGAGAATGTGCAGAGGTGGGAGCAAGGAAGGCCTATTGCGTAATCAATAAACTTCTCTCTCACTACTGCCTCAGAAGCTGTTTCTAATGGTACTTGCAATCCACATTGTCCCAGCTATGAAACACACCTAAAATAATTATACTGCAAGTTCCAGAGTGATAGAACTGTCAGTTTATGGTGATTCACTGTAGTCAGCTCTTTAAATGGAATCAGGTCCAAGAAAATCATGTGGAGCTACAGAAGAAATAGTCTACTTATGACCCAAAATTGGAATGGGATTGAAGGGTAGCAGAATATACTACCCCAAAATATGTTGCTTTGGTATATTGATTATTTTGAGCTGTAGGTACTTGCAAAACAGCAAATGCAGGGAGAAATATTCTACTTAGAAAGATTTTCCTAAAGGAACTCAATTGTCATAAATCTCCTTCCCTGGAGTTTCACCAACCAGAGAGGACTGACTCTTGTCACAGCACAGGAAACTACAAGTCAATACTACATGCAGGCAAACTTTACCACTATCATACCTCCCATCTATTCTTCTCAGGTCCCATTCATCTTTACTAAGAATCACTTAGTCTCCCCTGAGAGGCCTGCGTCCTCTCTTCTCTTTTCCTATTAAGATGGTATTTAAGTCCAAATTCTAATCCACCTCTGGGAATTACTCATTTTTTTTCCATCTCCCATATATACATGAGATATATATATTAATAAACTTGTGTGTTTTTTTGTTAATCTTTTATTAGAGGAGTCTCAACCTCAGAAGAATAGAGAAAAATAGTCTTTCCTCTTCTGCAGGATCCTTTGATTCTCTTTTGTCATGGACAGGAAGTTCATTACCAACAGGCAGCAAATGGAATTGACATACCAAAATATAAACAGTGATGGTCCCCCAAAGACCAATTGTCTGGGCCCTGGGCAGGCTTCCCCCAAATACCCTGCAACTGTGTATTGATTGCTTTGATTAAAGTTAGTTGGTAAGATCAGCTGTAAAAAAGAAGAAAATTTTACCCTTTACAACAGCATGGATGGACCTGAAGAACATTATGCTAAGTATAATAAAGCAGTCAGAGAAAGAAACATATCATATGATTTCACTCATATGTGCAATCTAATGAATAAATTGAACTAACAAGAAAAACAGAGACAGACTCATAGATGGAGAGCAAATGACAGCTAGTTGGGGGTCTGGTGAGGGGGTGGAGGGATTGAGTAAAGAGGAAAAAGGACTCATGGACACAGACAACAGTGTGGTGATTGCTGGGGGGAGGGGGTTATAAGGGAACTAATGGTAATGGAAAAAATACAATAAAGATTAAATTTAAAAAAGAAAGTTACTGTCAAAAATACAGAGAGAAGTGAAAAAATATATGCTCTGAAGAAAAAAACCACTGATGATTCAAAATGTGTCTTTCATGATAAAGTCGTTAATGTCAAGTTGCAAGTTAAAATTTGAAGTTATTTATAAAATATGAAAAAATAAAAGAAAGAATAAAGTTACTTGACAAGACAACCAGTGCAAGAAAAGCACATTAACTATTGGTGGTATCCCTGAATGCAGGAAATAAATTGCCCCTGTCAAAGGTGCTCCCTTTGCTCCAGGGGTGGGGCTGAAAGAGACACCTTTATCAGTAGAGTTCAGGAACCCAGGGTCAAAAAGCCTGTATAAACAAACCTTGCTACTCCTTTACTAATTTACTACACAAGCCCAAACTTTGCTTAGATGCTTCATTAATGAGCTCCTAAACTTAAATTTCTTCATCCTTTAATTCTTCACACAGTATTGTTTCTTCGTCTAAAATGTATAAATAGCTGCCAGCTTCGATCATTTCCCTGAGCATCAGTTATGAGCTCCTGTGTGCATGTATCAAATTCTTTTTTCTCCTGTTAATCTGGTTTTGTGTCAATTTTATTATTAGCCTAGCTGTAAGAACTGAAGTGGAATAGATGGTGGAATTTCCTCCTCCCCAACACTGTATATTTATATATTTTAAAACAAACCATTTTAATAACTGATAAAGGAGAGAGTGTCATAATATCTCAAAGAATGCATATGATGCTAAGTAATATTTAATGAGCAATAAAATGTAATCTGATAGGTACACCTCATAAGGATATTTGAGTGGGTAGGAAATTCACCAATAAGCTTTGATGTGGCCAAGTACAAAATTATACATTTATGCAAAATAATTCAAAGGTCCTTTGTAGAAAGATGAGTTCTAAGAAATAATTTACAGATTAAAAAATTATCTACAATTCAGATAGATATTTTATAAAAATGTGTTACTAGAGTCAAAATAGTATATCAAATGCTAAGTTACCCCAGATTTTTGACAACTGTGGTATATATATGTAATTCGTCCTTATGGCCCATATGTCCTGAAAAATGGGCAATCTTGGGAAAAGGCACAGGATGCAGCATAAGAAAAATTGAAGCTTATATTATATGAATCGAAGGGGAAAATGCCCAAGGAAAGAAGTTAAAGAAAGAGGAGGCATTTTCC
>VMDR010035337.1:0-10798 GCA_007922815.1 Macrotus californicus | reverse complement strand
ACAAAAATAACCAGGGTGAAGAAAAAGAAAGAATGTATCCAAGTAACTTTTGAACAGGTTACTTTGCATGCCTTATATGTAGAGACACAAAGAGCTATATTTACAAAAAAAAAACCAAAAAACAAACTTGAACTTCACTTAGTAAGTTAGCTGTTATTTGTAGTGATATTGTAGCAATTCTGAAGTTGTTTTTTGTGAATTAAGGGAATCAGGAAATGACTAAATATACTGATATTGTTAGCAGCTGGGGTTCTTACTAAAGAGGGATCCCAAAGAGTAATTGGGGCACAAGGAAGAGTGCTGTGGTATTTGATTGGAACTATGATTAGTGATGTGGACCCAGGATATAGAACACATTTGTATGTTTCATGATCTATATGTAATGCATGATATATGTGTACATATCCACGCAGCTCACTATACAAATATATATATATATATATATATATATATATAAATCCTGGTAACAATGATATCGCAGTATCATTGAGCTCAGTTAGTGCCCATATCTTGGTTTCTAGATGGCCTTCCTCACTAAAGAAACCAGGGAATCTTGAAAAATGACTGTTTATGGGCTAAGTGAAGGAAAGAACAAGTTGTGTTTGAAATACTTTGTTGCAGAAAACAAGAAATGGTTCAGAAATTAAGAGGGAGCTTCTTAAAAAGACATAGGAACCTATATAATTTTATTGATAAATGTCATCCTAATAAGCTTAATGAAAAATAAATAAAAGATGTCAATAGGAGCCTGCTCGATGCAACTCCCACTGGCCGAATATAGGACCAGTTTGAGTAGCAAAATGAATAGTCAGTAAAGAATTACAACACATTGAATTTTTAAAGAAAATCTAATAAAGGCAAGAAAGAGTGGAAAAGATATCTCAAAAATATTTTTTAAATAGTGGAATGCCAATCAATACTTAGGACATCACTATTTACAACCATAGAATAATTGATTCAGGGAGAAATCACTAATGTCTTCTCAAAAAATGGGAGAATGGTGTTAGGTAATAGGGTATTTTTAGACCATCTCAAGTATTTAATCAACTATCATGCACTAACTACAAAGGGAAATAAATGTACCTTTTGGTGGAAAAATTTGATGGACGCTGCCTTTAGCCATGTCATCAAAGTGAATGCAAAAACTAATGAGACAACGTGACACGCTGTGACCCCTGAGGTGATGTCTTCAGGAGGCACTTCATTGACATAGAAGTGCTTTCCAAAATACATGGATAAATCTAATCATGAGCAAATAGACAAACCCAAATCATGTGGTACTTTTATAAAGTATTACTGTTTGTAATTTTACAACTGTCATAAAGAAAAAGAGAGGAGCCCTGGATGGTGTGGCTCAGCAGACTGAGGGCCTGCCTATGAACCACAGGGTTGCCAGTTCAATTCCCAGTCAGGCACATGCCTGGGTTGCAGGCCAGGTCCCCAGTAGGGGGTGCACAAGAGGCAACCACACATTGAGGTTTCTCTCCCTGTCTATCTCCCTCCCTTTCTCTCTGTCTAAAAATAAAATAAATAAAATATTGTTTAAAAAAAGGAAAGGAATTAATACTTGTGGAAGAATTACTATAGAATGTAGAAATTCAGACATGTCTCAGGGCATGTGATTAATTTGGCCTCATATAGAAACTGTAATGAATAAAACTAATGCATGGCTATGGTACCCAGGTCAGAGAATTAACATAAGAATTCTTTTTTCTTCTTCTTTTTCTTCTCTTTTTATCTCTACTCTTTATTTTAGTATGCTTGAACAATTACAGTGCTAATATCACCCAAATAAGTAAATAGTTAAATAATAAACTTTTAGGCAGTGCATGGTAAAGTTTGGATTCAGATCCCCATGTAACTTTACTGCCATATGCCTTGGTTTTCTTATCTCTAAAATGGGATAATAACACCACCTATCCTGTAAGGGTTGTAAGGATTAAATTAGTTAAAAATATTTAATAAATATAGTATTGGCCTATTGTAAATTTTCAATATCTCATCTATCATCAAAGAATAAAATACTTTATTGTCAAATCAGGATACTTTTGACAGGAAAAGAGAGCAACATAAATAATTACGCTGGGATAAAAGGTGTGAATAAGGACTATTACAGACACACTAGGCTGTATGGTGTACTAGTCAGGGTTCTCCAGAGAAGCAGAACCAGTGGGATATCAGAAGGTACAAAGTCCCATAATTTGCTGTCTATAAGCTGGAGAAACAGGGAAGCTGGTGGCGTAACTCAGTCCAAATCCAAAGGCCTGCGAACTAGAGCAGCCAATGCTCTAAGTCCTAGCCCTAGTCCAAAGGCTCAAGGTGTGTGTGTGTGTGTGTGTGTGTGTGTGTGTGTGTGTGTGTGTGTGTGTGTGAGAGGGGGGGGGGGGGGGGGGGCAATGGAGTCAGTCCCTGTTTGAGCCAAAGAACCGAGAACCAGGAGCACCATGTTTGATGGCAGAGTAAAAAAGGGATGCCCCAATTCAAGCAAAAAGCAAATGTGCCCTTCTTTTTCCCTTTTGTTATATTTGTATATATCCCTTAATGGATTGGATGATGCTCACCCACATTGATGAGGGTGATCTTCTTACTCAGTCTACTGATTCCAAATGATAATCTCTTCAGGCTATCCCTTATGGGCATACTCTGAGATAATGTTTTACCAGCTGCCTGGCACCCCTTAGCCCAGTCAAGTGGACATATAAAATTAACTATCCCATATGGCCAGCCCAGCGATTAATATTATGCCCCTCAAAGTAATTATCATGTCTATTCAATAAAAATTTATTACATGTCTGGCACTTCATAAAAGTTCTGTCATGACTTTATTTAATATCATTAAAATCCATTCAGGGAAATGTTTGTTATCTATATAATTTGGATAGAGAAACCAAGTGACAGAAATTTTAATTGTCTTCCCGAGATCACACATCTTGAAAAGGTTAAACCAGGATGGAAAGAGCCTGTCTCTGATTTCAAGATCCATGCTCTTAGCGGATATTCTGTATACTTGCTCCACTCACGTTCAATATATAATCTCTCATTACGCTGATGCAGAGTAGATGAAGGCTTCCAGACTTCAGACCATTTTTCATTTCTAATCTTAACACTTATTCTTTGCATCCAGGAACACGAGGTGTCCTTTCATAAATGTTTCGTTCCTACTTCCATCCATCCACAGTAGCCCTAGTATGTAATGATGTCTGATTTAGCACAGAATTATATGTTATAGCTTAAAGGAAAAGAAGAAAATGATAAGAAGGCAGTTTCACATAATGGCACTGTCTCTGACAGCTTGGATGAAAATCCTATTCCATTACTTGTTGTCCATCTGATCTTGGGCTTGACACCATTCCAGCACCTAAGTGCATTGTTCAGATTGGAAGGACTCACGGGAAGAGAGCAAACTTGAGGAGGTTCAAGTTCAGGATCTAAGCTGTAACCAATCAAACCACCACCATCTCCCAATCTGTCTACTCACGGGAGCAACCTGTGGAAGTCACCACAGCAATCCCAGAAGCCATCCATCGCTTCTTCCGAAGGTTTAGGTCTCCAGCGATGGAATGCCTGTCTGCATCATTGCTCCCTCTCTTTGCCCTTCCTTCACCGAGCTATTTTAAAAATCTACTTTAAAAAGTCCATATTTACTTTGGCCCTCTATTTGTCCCCCCAGATCTCTCATACTATGCTATGTATGCTTTCACTATGAGTATCGCATCAAATACTGAAATAATGGCTGATTTAACTAATATCCTATAATGCAATACCCATTAGTGAAATACAAAATAATATTATGAGATTTTATTAGCTGATATTAGTAAACACAGATTGCATTAAAAGCTGTTCCTGTTTTATTTTTGAAATGCTTGGATATGATAGACTAATATAAAATACCCAATTATGCTGTTGTGAAACTGTAAAGTTGAGTTTCCTGCTGAGCAGGTTATGTTAAATCTTTTCCTTTTTCTTTATTCTTGGGAAGGATAAGGAAATGGTGGCTACAGGGTTTCTCTTTGTTCACCTTCCCTACTGCCTAGAAAACAGTTTAAGAGTACTTCCCAGGAAACTGTTTCTGACCTCCTGCCCCTTGCTTTCTAGCAGGTACTAGTAACAACATCAAACGCCACTTCTTAGCATTAAAAATTAGACATTATCTAACATTAGACTCTAAAGAGCACAAGGTAAAGGGGCTGTTTGGCAGATGGCCAGATAACTAGCTCAATGCTGACCAAGTAAGACCATTCAAAACCTCACTGGAGGGTCCTGTTTATGCTTCTAAAGTATCTCTCTCATCTTCGCTATAGGAAAAGCTGTCAAAAGAGAAATTTAATATTTCCATGTTAGCATTCAGTTTTTGATTTTTTACCACCCCCTTCAAGTACAACAGCTCTTTTATTTAATTAACAAAGCCAGTACCACACCAAGGTGAAGGCTACATAGGAAAAAAATCTCATTCAAAATAAGAATGCCACATCGATGTTTCTCTACACAAATAAATTTGAGGATGAGAATAGTGTGACACCAAATAACCACTTCTAAAGTCCTTTAGTAAATATGCTTTTCTTATACTAAGAAAAAGGATTTGTTGGTAGTAGAATTAAATTGGGTAAATCTAACTAGAATATTGCAATTTTTATTTTGTGAGTAAAGGATTTTTAATGTTTGTAAATAAGGTATGGACTGTTTTAAAAGTTTGTTTGCTTAAACCATCATAAATATCTCAGTGATTCTCATAGATTACAGGTCACAGAAAAATGCTTTAAAACAATGGAAGTCTATGTCTCTGGAAAAACCACATACTTACTTTTATCAGAAGCATTGATTAATCAATAAAGTAGAAAGGGGTCATCCACTGATGACCATACACAAAATTCTTTAGTAAGCATCTCCAGTTAGCATTTCTTCTTGCTATGCTGATAAGCCGTTTAACTGCTGCCTCATCTTCCTCTTTAGCAATAAATTTCTCAGAGAAACTCTTACAGTTATGCTATTTACTTACATTGCAATTACTTCTCACTTTGTTGAAATCTAAATTTTACCCTGAGCCTTTTGAAAACTGATCTCCTTTAGTTTATTGTTGACCACCTAACCCAGGTAAATGCTTTGGGGGTCCTAATGGGGGGCAGGACAAAGGAGGAAGCAAGGAGCATTGTTTTCCCTGTTCAGTGCTGCGTACTTACCAGACTCCCTGGATGGGGCCTGGGGCGTCCCCAACTAACGTCTGCCAGGAACTCCTAACCAGGTGGAGGAAATGGCAGTTAGACCCATTGACCATGTGAGAGGAATGGACGGGAGTGGTAACGAGACAGGGGCTGTTGGAGCTACATCTTCAACAGAGACTCTCAAAGGGAAACACACATACACACAAACACACACACACACCTTTTTATATAGTTTTCAGTAATCAGGGTTACTGATTACTGACAACATTGATGATTTCTGGTGCTTCTTAAAGTTCTATCATTTTCCCAATAGTTTTACCTCCAAAAACTTGTCTGCATGACCGCCCCCACCATGATTGGTTTAATGTTTAAATGTAATACTTGTCTTTGCCTTCATTAGCCACCCTCCGTCTTTAAATATTGTTGGCTAATTCCATTTCTTCTTTGAATCACTTTCTCTTTTGTTCTGCTTTTTCTCGTATTGCACACTTGTTTGTCCTCTTCTTCCCCTTTGCCCATCTCTTCTTCATATTGTGATTTTATAGTTCCTCCTGATTCTTTCATTGGAAAAGCATACTTTTCAGTCTGAGTACAATAAGAAAACCAATTCTCATGAACTCTCATGCACTTACGTTATGTGTTGACTATCTCTCCGACGAGAGCAGCCGTGCATTTTACTTTTAACGTTTCGTGCCCACATTGTTTAAGCTCCACAGGTAAAGGCAATCTGAGCGAGAGGACAGGCGATCACACAGTTCAATCTGCAAGCTCCTTTATGTCTAAGTAGAACAAATCGCATCATATTTCTACAATAAGAATGAAGATATATATTAGCATAGCCCCAACTTCTCCTAAAATAGGAGATAGCAGTGAAAAGCAGAAGACTTGCATATTTTTAAAGAGAATGAAGAGGTGTGTAAACAAATAATCATTGATATGCACATGTTTGATTTAATTATGTGAAATATACCGCCTGATTTTTAAGGATGACATCCTTGGCACAATCATTAGGTAGCTTTCGGTGTGATAATACATAGACTATTGGGCTTGCTGCAACGTGTGTTTGAGCCAATGTTGTCTGTCTAATGTTCTAAGGAACTTCAATTTCATGTTTAAAGTAAATTGTAGCTCTTTTCCTCTGAGGGTCTACCTGTGTGTGAATAATTGGGAAAGGGATGTTTAGATTTTATAACCATTTTCACTTATCTACATATTTCATTGTTATTTTAAATGATAAAAAAAATTCTTGTACATGTGTTTTGTTAGAAGGGAAGAGGGAAACCTCAGAAAGAGGGTCTATGTAACATTTGACTGAGAATTTACATGCTTCTTAAAAACATCTGAATTGAAATGTGCGGATCTTCCTGCTCAGTGATCATGCCTTCCCATATACCCATATTTCAATAGCTAACAACTGGCTCTTCTGGCACGCTCATTTTACTGGAGGTATAAATGACAAGCTTTCATTTTGCTACAGTTGACCACACTGCCACAAACTGTGTTTCATTTTATGGGAACATACCTGTGTGAGTGGAATGCTTTTGATTCTCCAGCCTGTGCAACGGGATAGCTAGCACCCAGTCACACAATTTATTGAAACATAGTCATTCCTGATCCTGAAATCTGACATTTATAGGATTTTAACAACATACAAGGTAAATGTTTTTATTTGCTGGAATTTTGCTCACATTGGACCATTTTTTTTTAAGGCAGTAAGAGCACAGTACTTGAAGGCCCCGAGTCTTTAACAGCAAAAGTGAAGCCAAAAGTTATGCCTCTGTAGGCAAGGCTGCGGTGTTCAGCAGTGAGGCATAGGCAGTGGCATTATGCATTCCTTTCTTGTTTCTCCGTAACATTTCCCTTGAACTGTTCACTTGTTAGTATATTAATTGAAGGCATTCTTTCTCAGAGCTGAGGTTGTTGCAAATGAATCAGAGCAGCTTAACTTGTCAAAATATTTAGGGATGTGGATAAAATAATTAAAATTGTATGGAAGACTACTACATGAGCAAATGCCAAACCATGTCACATAGAGATATTATGATCAAAAAGCAAGCAAAATAAAGGCCTAATGTGTCAAGGAAATTCTGTAGCTAATGTTATGATTCCAGAAGAGAAAAATGCTATAGAGACACAAAAAGACATTGTTATGGTAGTTGGAAATTAGACATGAACAGAGTAAGAATGAGAGGCTAGGTGCGGAAGGTCACCAGGCTGGAGAGCTGCAGGTGCCTAGCAAAAGGGCAAAGCTACAAGCCCTTGCACAACCAGTCTCTTATGCATTAACCTCTGGAAGATGACATCTAGGCTTCTTCTGTGTTTCAGCTCCAGGCCCAGCAAAATCAAATGGTGTGCCACCATGCCTGACATCAGGACCAGATGCGTTGACTAATTACCCCCTGGCACTGACCAATCAGTGGAAACCACAAGGGACACACTGATGAATATTCTATTGAGATCCTCCTCTGAGACCTCCCGATAAAAGCCCTTAGGACCAAGGACCCTGTGTGTGTGAGTGTCTATGGAGCATGCCCTTGCCTTTCCTTACCTCCTTCTTTCCCCAAGGTGATTATTCTCTCTCCTCCACCCACCCAGCACGCCCAAATCTTTGTCCCTCTTCTTCCTTCAAGGTGCTTTTCCTTTGTTCTTTGGCTTTCTCTTTCTCCTAAGCTCCTAGGGGCCTTCTTTGTCTCTGTAACTTGTCTCCTGAGCTCATTTCTTCTATGGCTCATTTTGTGACTTTCTAAATAAACTTTCTCTTATAATTTCAGTTTTAGTTCTGAATTCTTCTCTTAGCTATAACTCAAGTACCAAGGTTGCTGAACCGAGGTCTAACACCTGATACCATTGTTCCACCACTAACATTGCCATAGGAATTTATAAATAAGACAAAAAAGTGTTTATGTAATCCATAGAAAGTTGTAGGCAGAACATTCTTTGTCTGAAGAGATGGCTAGTCTGGGAGTTGAACAGGGTAGAGATTTCATAACTGACCACACTTAATCTTTTCCCTGTTGAACATGGCTTGTTTTTCTCTCCGACCCTGAGCTCTGTCAGTTAACGTGCAAAATAAAGGGAGAAAATATTTGACATGTAAGCTGGCTCTTCATGCAGACCACGACATAATTCATGTCAGTGTTCTTAAGGGAATCACATGTCAACTCCTCAAATGTATATAGATCATCAGCAAAAAAAAATTAACTTTCAAATTATGTTTAGATTACTCTATAAATTCTTCCCAGTTTATAACTTTGATCCTTGATAAGCATGTGTCCCTGTTTATCATTTTAAATGTCTTTATTCATACAGAACAAAGTAAAACAATAAACAAACAAAAAACAAAGACTAGAAAGCTCATAAAAACAATCCTACACAACTTGGGATCCCTGTATCTCATCGTAGGCTGGTAACTCAGGTATAAATATTCCAAAGGGAGTTGGCAGACATAAATCTTGAATCTTAAAACAACAACAACAAAAATCAGATGCATCATTTTACCTCTAAGGTTGTATTCAAGAGTCTTCTTGTTGGAACTCATTTTTCGATTACTGTCACAGTTGCAGAGCTGAGAATCAAGGTGAAGATCCTGATCGTTTAAACTTCCTGTACTGCCTTAATCTTACCCATCTATAAGAGATTATTAAAAATTAATTTCCACTGAAGATTCAGACATTTTTCAGTCCTGCCATCTGGAAGGGACACTTTCAAAGTGGAATCATAAGCTAACAGGTCTGCTTTCAGTTAATATTAGAACGTCAACTTCTGAACTCTCTCTAAAACACAGAACATATTCCTTGAAATTATGATCTGACTTCCTCATAAAATCAATAGGTATCCACACATGGACAGGGCATTGTACATTTTTCAAGCAGCCAATATCTGACCTAAAAACTAAAAAATGTTTATGGGCTATTTAAGATAAAATAAACAAATAATGAATAGTACACTAGGCAAGCTTGACACCAAGCCTACAGGTATACCACTCGAGTGCCCCTCCTAGTGCCATTCAATCCTACAACCCGAGGAAACCACAGTCGTGAATTTGGTTAACAATCCCATGGATTTTATTTTTTATTATGTATCTATTCCTAAATCAAGCATAAAATTATTTTACATGATTTAAAAATTTTATATAAATGGTTTTGTACTGCAAACAATCTATAGCAGATCTAGTTCCTTGATGTTTCTACTGGTATATATTTTCCAATATTTGATCCCCACAATATATTTAACCATTTTACCATGGATGGGTTTGTGTTGTTTCCAGATTTTTGCCATCTCACACTGTACTACATTCTTGTACATGCTTCCTTGTGTCCATTTGTGAGAGTTTCTTTACAGTACAAAACACCAGTGAAATTGCAGTACCATTCTTCACTCTACTCAATATTGAGTCATCCAGTGATAATGTCATCAAGATGGAGACATAGATTGTTCCTGACTTTAACCCCCCACAAGAACAACTAAGACATGTTAAAGAATAAGACACGACTGAGAGAATTGTTTTTCAAAATTATTTCTCTTGGTGAATTTGTTAATATCTGCTGCAATACCACACCAATGTAACTATTATAACATCAAAATAATTGTTGCTATATGAAAAGATTCCACCTGGTTCTTAATGAGTTCCAACAA
Source organism: Macrotus californicus (assembly GCA_007922815.1). Lineage (NCBI taxonomy): Eukaryota > Metazoa > Chordata > Mammalia > Chiroptera > Phyllostomidae > Macrotus > Macrotus californicus. The sequence goes on along the minus strand of VMDR010035337.1, from coordinate 1,004 downwards.
AAAGACTGTTGTGATTTTGATAAATTGCATTGAAGCTATATCCTCATTAATATGTCTAAATGTTATTCAGCAAAATTTGAAAATTTCTCCATAGAGATCATTCTGGTTTGCTATCATTGATGTAATACACCATCCCCAAACTCGGCAACTTCAAAACAACAAAAGGGAATACCTCATTGTCTTTTATGGTTTCTGTGGCCAGGGTATTTGAAAGCGATGGGCTCAGCTGGGCAGTTCTGGCCCAACATCTCTCTCTGTGGTTGTAGTGAGATGATGACTGAGTCTGGAATGGTGTGGTGACCCACGAGAAGGGTGGCTTTGAGCAGCTGGGAGATACAGATGGCCCTGTGTCTTTCTTCATGTGGTCTCAGGGCCTTTGCCTTGGGTCTCTCCACAAGTGCTAGTTGGTAGAGTGCCCCCCCAGCAGGTGACTGAGTCCTAACAGCCAGCCTTCTAAGTAACAGGAAGTGGAAATGCTAATTCCTTTAAGACCTGTGTCTGGAAACTGAAACAGCATCACTTCCATTGCATTGTACTGGCCAAGCAGTTACAGGACCCAGATTCAAGGGGAAGGGCACACATTTCACCTTGTGTTGAGAGAACTGTCAAAGAATTTTAAGATCATAATTTAAAATTGTACAACTTTTGTTAGAGTGATTGTTAGGAAAGTTCTATTTTTAAATACTATTGCAAACTATTGCAAACAATGTCTTTTTTAAAGATTACATTTTCTAATGGTTGGTTGTTGATGTATAAAAAATAGGTATTAAAATTTATTTCCGACAACATTGGTAAGTTTCCCATGAATTCCCATAATGAGTCTTTGGATTTATATGTATAAACCCATATTATCTTTATATAATGACAGTTTTATTTCTTTATTCACATCTGTTTTCTTTTTAATTTAATGTTCTTACATTAGTGCACTGCCTAGATCTCTAATACAATGTTAATAGAATTGAGGAAAGCAACAACTCTTGCTCCTAAATTCAAAAAAAAAAAGA
>VMDR010035336.1:0-10801 GCA_007922815.1 Macrotus californicus | reverse complement strand
AAAAAAAAAAAAAAATGGCCCAAATGAAAGAATATATCAAAGCTCCAGAAAAAACACAACTGAGCAACAAAGAGATAGCCAACCTATCAGATGCACAGTTCAAAACACTGGTAATCAGGATGCTCACAGAATTGGTTGAATTTGGTCACAAATTAGATGAACAAATGAAGGCTATGCTAAGTGAAATAAAGGAAAATATACAGGGAACCAACAGTGATGGGAAGGAAACTGGGACTCAAATCAATGGTGTGGACCAGAAGGAAGAAATAAACATTCAACTACAACACAATGAAGAAACAAGAATTCAAAAAAATGAGGAGAGGCTTAGGAACTTCCAGGACGTCTTGAAATGCCCCAACATCCAAATCATAGGGGTACCAGAAGGAGAAGAGGAAGAGAAAGAAATTGAAAACATATTTGAACAAATAATGAAGGAGAACTTCCCCAATCTGGCAAAGGAAATAGACTTCCAGGGAGCCCAGGAAGCTCAGAGAGTCCCAAAGAAGTTGGACCCAAGGAGGAACACACCAAGGCACATCATAATTACATTACCCAAGATGAAAGATAAAGAGAGAATCTTAAAAGCAGCAAGAGAAGAGGAGACAGTTACCTACAAAGGAGTGCCCATCAGACTGTCAGCTGATTTCTCAAAAGAAACCTTGCAGGCAAGAAGGGGCTGGCAAGAAGTATTCCAAGTCATGAAAGGTAAGGACCTATATCTAAGATTACTCTATCCAGCCAAGCTATCATTTAGAATGGAAGGGCAGATAAAGTGCTTCCCAGACAAGGTCAAGTTCAAGGAGTTCATCATCGCCAAGCCCTTTTTATATGAAATGTTAAAGGGACTTATCTAAGAAAAAGAAAATAAAAAATATGAACAGTAAAATAACAAACTCACAGTATTAACAACTGAACCTAAAACAAAAACAAAAACAAACTAAGCAAACAACTAGAACAGGAATAGAATCACAGAAATGGAGATCACACGGATGGTTATCATCAGGGGGGTGGGTGGGGAGAGAGGGGGAAAAGGTACAGGGAATAAGAAGCATAAATGTAGGTAGAAGATAGACAGGAGGAGGAATAGTGTAGTTAAGAATAGTGTAGGAAACGGAGAAGCCAAAGAACTTATATATGACACATGAACTAAAGAGGGGGAATGTGGGTGGGAGGGGGTATGCAGGGCAAAGGGGAATAAAGGGGAGAAAATGGGACAACTGTAATAGCACAATCAATAAAATATATCTAAAAAATAAGATTAAAATCAAGTTAATGTATTTTTTTAAGTGCACAATGAGTCCTTATAGACAGATGGGGGGAGGGGTGGCAGAGCTGAGGAGCATTCTGCATTCCTGCCAGCACGGGAAAGTCAGGTGAAACAAAAATTCAGTTGGAATTGGACCTATTAGCAGGAATCAGTGCATTAACGTATCACTCCTGGTTGCCTTGGGAACAGCTCAATCTAATAAAAGATTGCAAATGAAGCAAATAGTGTTAGAGGTGAAGCAATCATGGCCTAGGTAACTCCACCTGGGGGAGGGACACAGTAAAGCGTTGAAAAGGCATTTGTGCCATGGGAAATAGCAGGTTCTAAGACAAGGAATTGGATTCTACATACACAGGTTAAGTCGAGACTGCATTCTCAGGAGAGCACCTGGAAATACTGCGGTGCTCTTGTCTCACCCTCCGACTTTGACTGAAATCAGTGCAGCTGGTAAGTCACGAATGTATATATGCCTGTTGCCCTGCACATCCAGGTGGCTGCCTGGAGGGAAGCAAGGAACTGCAAAACAGGAGTTTCTTATTCTCCTGGTGAGCAGGGCTGATCGTCTGGGGTCTGAGGATTGTGGCTCCTACTGCTCAGACCCTTCTCCAGGTGAGGCGCCCCTGGGTGGGCTGCCGGATTAGAACAGGGAGTCAATATCACCACAGAATGTACAACCCTGAGCAGAGCAGAGATCCTGAAACGCTAGCCTCTTGTTAAATAGTCACCCTCCATTTCCCCCATTGTTGGAATCTCTCGATTAAATAGGTGCAGAAACATGTTATTGGACCCACTTAAAGGCAGAGAATGAATATGAATTTGAGATATGAACACAGGTCATTATTCCCCAAATCTGTGTAAATCCTAAAATTGGATCAGGGCTTGCAAACAGTTCTTCACCAAGCAGGCAGGAGAAGAGTCCCCATGAGGGCAGGACACGTAAGCCAAGGCTGCCAGGGTTGTCCCGGGGAGACAGTTCCATAGACTGGGACCGCATAGCTGCGTCTCTCCTCTGCCGCTGTGTCCCAAACTATAAGTGCAAAGTGCTGCATTTAGTGTTAGAGAATCAGCCCCGCAACTCGCTCGCTTGACTGACTGCAGGTGCTTCAGTAATTATGATTTGGGGCCTGTTATGCACTGATAAGACAAAATCTGGAGATTTCTGTACCCCAGCGGCAATTCTGAAAATGTCTAATGCCAAGTCATAAACTTTAGAAAATAAACAACTATTCGAAAGACATACAAGTAATGCATTCAACTTACCTGCTAATATCTAACCAAATTCAGGAAAGCAGGTATTTTCAGGAGCGGCTCTGCCATGGGTTCCTGTCACTAGCCCCACCCCCACCCGGTGAGCGGGCCCAGGGGTGTCAGGAGAGGAAGACCTTCTCAAGCAAATTCCTTCAGCAGAAACCTGCACGATGCTGGCTGCACTGGCGCGGGGACAGCCCTTCACTCCTTTAGAACGCCATCCCTGGTCTCCTGCCCACCGCCCTCCACCCTAAAAGCCAGTACGCAGCAGGGAAATGGCGGCGGGAAGCCCAGCGTCACATCCGCTAGGAGAGGGCAGCAGGTGATTCTCATTGATGCACTGGCTCCACGTTCTCCTCCATAACACAAACAGGACACACCTGGTGCCTATCATCTCAGAGTGCCTCTCCCTTCCATCGCCAAGGAAGATGCCAATAATTACAACCACCTAGGGCACCAAAGAGCAGCTGCGTTTCATTAAGTTTTTCTTTTTTTTTGTAAAGCCAGACAGCTTTTAAGCCAAATCATGTGTCTGGTGTTTGCGTAAACTACTTAGAACATGGAGTGCCTACGCTGAACATAAGAATAAGCCTCACTGTAACAAGTTCAAAAACGGGTGCAATTTCAACAACAGGAGCAAAGTGATCATCAACATACTTGCTAATTTTACATTTATCCCAAAAGGCCATTTAAAAAAGGGAAGAAAGTGAGCTGTCACCTACACTATCACTATAATTTCCAAAAAAATAAAAAAAAAACCCTCAAACTTATGACCATTACATTATATTAAAAAAGACTTAATCACAGAGAATAAAAAAAGCAGACTTTCCAATTTAAAAGTTAGCTTAACAAAACAAGTCCTACATTATCTTTTTTTCCTCATTTCCCTGATGATCTTTGAACCTTTCCTCAAGGACAGACACTGGTCCTGGGACAGCGGCCGGAGATGCTTAGGAGCATCTAAAGTAGTTCAGAACCCACATTTTGCAGGTGGGCAGAACAAGGCCCAGAGCATGGCAGTGCCCAGGCGCAGCTCCCACTCGTCCAGCACTTTCTTCCTGCCCACCAGAGCAACGTCTCAGGACTGGGGACCACGGCTCAGGACCCTCCCCTCTCCCAGCTCAGCACCAGCCTAAGAATCAGGTGGGCACCAGACTAGCTGGGGGGGGAGGTGGGTCATCTTGTAAGTGACATAAATGTCTACGCACGCTACCATACACTTGAAACTAATATTACATGGCAGTGATTTTTAACTTGGTGTGCTGCAAAAAATTTTAAAACATTCAACACCTGACTGTTTAGTCAGGGGCACTGACCTTTTTCCTCTTAGACTGTCAAATAAAAAACTGTTAACAGCCAACACAATAAGAGCCACCCAGGGTGAATGAATCAAAATTATTTTTTTGTCAGATCGGCAAAAGATATATTTTTTGGTGTGCCGCAGAATTGTAGTAATTAGTTTGTGTGCGTCACGAGAGGAAAAAAGTTGAAAATCGCTATTATATGGGACGTCAACTGTAACTGGAAAAAAACATCGGCCACTGGAGACGCCAGGTGAAAACAGAAGCATTCTGCCCTCAGCCTCCCGCTGCTCTGCAGGTGGCTGTCTCAGCCCTTTAACCCCACGGCCCCTGATTTTCTTGTTCTTATTCTTGCTCTTTCCACTGATGCCACTTGGCCATGTCCGGTCCTTTCATTCTAAAACCAGAGAGTAGTTGAGGGCTGCAGTGCTGGCCCCAGGGATTTTACTCCATTGAGGGTGGAGATGCCAGGTGAGGTCAAGGTTTCTTTGGCACCAACTTACTTTTTCTTTAGCAGAGAACCCAGGTAGGCGCTTTCATTAAAACTTTCACAAAATGGAAATAAGTTGGAGTTTTTTCCAGTTCACTCAACATTCCTTACAAATATGTAATTTAAACTGGTAGCTTTTAAGAGTAAATTACACAATCAAAGGAAAAGCCTAATAAATAAGCAGAATTTCTTGAATTCTAAAGGGGCCTCATTTGTAAGAGGTAAGTAGGTCTTGTAAAACAAAAGATTTCTCCCATATTCAAATATCTTACAATTTAGGATTAAAGCATATTTCTAAAAATGCATCTGAGACCCATTTTTATATCCCCTCCTCAAGAATAGAACTGTTGACCTAATTAGTATATACTGGAGGAAGCTTAGATATCCTGATCCATCCTCACTACTCTAAGAAACTTTAATAAAAATGTTTACGTTGTTTTGCAATTAAAATGGAAAAAACAAACAAATGAAAGAACAGACAAAAAAGCCCAAGAAATCACTGTTAGTTCAGCCATAGGGAAGAAGCTCAAGCTTTCTAGGATGACTGACATGACTCTACTAAACGAGCATCCGAATGTCCACAGCAAGAACGGAAAGCACTCCAGGGCTTGGGTTAACATTCGCAAAGCTCTGTGTTATCGTGTTTGCCAAACGCCACCAGGATTGCACAGGCATGTTGATTCTCAATATGAGGTACCGACTTCAGAATGGAAAGGATTTCACCACTGCAAAGGCAATTCCACTAAAGCTGAAGCACTATATTCAGAAAGGGGGAGGGGATATTTGATAGACTCTGGAGCTTTAAAAATTAATTCTGTGGGTTCTTTTGCTTGAAAATGCTCCTACTCAGGATAGGAAAAAATGTAAAAAGCTAGTTAAACTTAATGGTTATTCTTAACTGTTGAAATTAACATTTAATTCTTTTGCTGGCTCACTTTGGGGATGGCGCGTGAGAAAGGGAACACAGCGAACTAGATTTTCCCATTTTTATTATGAATTCCAGCCTCGGGAAGAGCAGAACGGGAGTTGCATAACAGCTCCGGGAAAGGTCTGAGGACCGAGGAGCTCGGGTTAAGGCAAGGCTGCACACCTGTCATCTTTCCAAGTTGAAACCTGTGGCCATGGGCCATCGAGACCACGTTCAGGAGTGGAAAGAGAGACTTTTAAAAACGATTTTCAGTGTCTTGAGGGAAACATAAAAAAAAAAACCCACAGGCAAGCCATTCTCCTAATTGCAGCGAGGTGGCTTAACATAAGCTTCTTGGCAACAAATGTGTGAGTGTGCAGCCACCTCTGATTCCTCAAGACCGAAGTGGGTGGTGTTTTGTTAAATTGCAGAGGCACAAAGAACAGCAATTGCCCTGAACAGTCACAAACGAAAGGCCCAGCACATTACAAATACAGCTGAAGCCAGTTGTCCATGCAAAGTACACGTATATTAAAGGAGTGAATAACATACCCATTCCGAGAGGTCACTGATCTAGCAAAATCAAAAACAAAACAGTAATTGGATATTTTAGTGGACGCAGGTCTTGCTGAAAGCTTTTAAGTCATTTGAGGAATCTACTGATACTCACACTACAGAGAAAAAACTCCAATGAGAAGAAAGAGGGTGGATTTCCTGCCTGGTGATTATTTTATTTTAACTAGAAACTAGCAGTAGCATTAGATGCAAAAGTTTTTTTTTTTAATTTCCCACTGCCCTTCCCCTGCCCCCAGTACAATGCTGGTGTCACCAGGAAACAGGCAGGCAAGCAATACGCCGCGGTCAAATCTGTCTGAGCACTTTCTCATAGTTATAGCTACCCAAGAAAGTCCTCCCAAGGCAAATGGTCAGTACCTATGTCAGGCGATTTGGGGTTTCCTTTTCTTAGAAATACTGTAATCAATCAATAGGATTTTTCTTATTCCAAACAGGGGCTTTCTTACCACAAAGCAAGGTCTTTTAGATGGCATATTAGATATTAATTAGATATCAAAAAGCCAGTTCAATGAGTTATTTGCATACATTTTCATAAGTATCAGCTTATCAGAGAAACGTTGAAATCCACTATCTCAACATAAAATCCTAAAATCATAGTGTGACATGAGAAAGAATTGTAAGGAGGGGGAGGGGGTGGAGAAAAGGGATATCTTTAACTGTAATTTTGGTCTATGAAAAAACACTTTGAAAACCTTAGTTTGGAGGCCTCTCATTATTATTTGATTTCTGAAAATGTCATCTGACTCTTTGAAGAAAGAAATTCTGTCACCTCTACAGAATACGTCCCCTATTTTTCCCACAGGAAAATTTACAGGGGATTCAGCGTCCCCCACATTGTTTAATTACATAGTCATCACTGAGGGCTTTAGCATTGCTGTCCTAGATGGAATTCGGGACGTTCTCCTTGTCCACACCAAAGCAGAAAGAAAACAAACTCACTGATGTGTTCCCCCTAACAAGTGACAGTCAGGGTCTCAAGAACAATGGGTGACACCAACAGGCTATGTTTGCACGGCTAATCGGTGATAGGCTGCTGTCAAGGGACATGCCAGAGCAGGCGAGGTGGTGACATTTTTCCATGTTAACTTGGTGCAACCTTCACCGGTAGGAGAAAGTACTTCTGCATCTCAGTGAGGCCTGTGGTCCTTTAGAGATGATGAAGCTGAAGACCAGAGAAGGGAAGACCTTTGCCCACCATCAAACTTCTAGTTGGTGGCAGTGTGAGGGCTCAGCATAAATCTTCTGACCCCAAACTTTGTCACCAGACAGGCTGCCTCCCATGAGCCAATCTGTAAGGTGAACTCGAACACCATGCAGATTTTAAAGAACAGTTTTTGACATATAATCCCCCTATGCTTTTACATGTAAGAGCACTTTTTACCAGGTAGATTTGGTTGTGATATAATAATGCAAAGTATTGTTTTTATAGCAGGTGTGGATGACCAGCCATAGATTAAAAAAAGAAATGGAGGCATTCAAAATCAGAGTGCTATTTTTCTCCCTTTCCAAAGAAAAACAGGGTCCAGTCAAGCACATTGAGAATGTAATACCATGGTATCTAGCTCTTACAGACTGGCGGTGGGCAGGGGTGATAACCCCAGGTTGAACAAACAGCCTGCTGGATGCTGGCACTGAGCTGGGGAAGACCTGGTGGGCGTCACCAAGGAGATACTTTGAGGGTTTGATGCTGTGGCTTCTTACCGACTAGTGCAGAAGTTCAGACTTGAACACCTGATGGGGCTATTTTGGTGCATCCTAGCCCCCCCTGGTGCTGGGGCATGTATGGATAGGTCCTGGGATTTACATCATGATATGTGCAGAAGTGACTAGTTTTTCTCCAAATGAAATTCTACGTCCTATTCTAAAGGTGTAATTGATGCCTATTGTTATTTTTTACTCATTCAATGATTCCCCAATGTCAATGAGGATGAGGTTTATTTAGAATTATGTAGAGTTCCTCCATCAGTCTTGTGCCCTCCCCACACATACCAAAATAAATTCTCATTCTGGCTCTTTTCTGACAATTATGACTGGAAGGCGAAAACCCCAGTTTAAGAGGCTAAATCTGGATGATGGGGGTGTCCCTTCTCTTCTGTGATAGATAGTGATGGTGGGAGCTCGGGGCCCCGGGGTAAGGAGGAGGCAGGGATCCTGATAGCCTTCTTCATTCTAGATGAGTTTACTGCAAGAGATTTAAATGTGGGCACAGCTGGGGTTCAAACTTTAGACAAGCCTTCAAATTCCCCTCATCAGCATCTATTTTGATTTGCTCACTACATAAAAATGTTAGAGTGGCTGCATCTTTAGCACATTCTTTTTTTAATGATGTCACATTTTTGTGGCTTAATTATCTGTGACTTGATAAGATGTGTGAATGTCCTGAACTTGGCTGCAAAGTAAGTATCTCATGACATGCCCTTTAAGGACCTTTCCAGGAATACCCCGTAACGTGAGGTTATGCCATACTGGGTATTTACAAGGTCACATGGTGCCAGGAGACAACCTCCTAGCTTCTCAGAGGCATGGGGCACATCGTCCCCGGGGCACGACAAATGTGCCGTAGGATATGTGTACATTTCTCTAACAACTGCACTGTGTGTAGTATTGCTGCTCTAAAGACAGGGTCAAATGAAAGGAGCCTAAAGCTTCTTTTTTTAGGGCTCATGGGACTTTCACGTAAATGATACAGGGAATTAAAAAATCACTTGTCAGTGAGTATGTCTGTGAAGAAGATACTTGTAGAAATAATATCTTTGCGAGTCACATTTCCCAATCAAGGTGTATTAAATTCTAGATATTTTAGCATCTAAAGTCAAGCATGATCTTACATGTTCATGATGTTATGTGCTCTTATGTATTATATAAAGTATATCATAAATCTGGCAGCCATAACATTAATTATAATTACTTTTATGGGTATATTTCATGACTTTTTTTTTAATGGTAAAGGTCTGTCAATCATTAAGTCAACTTTTATGGAAAACCAGAGCCCTTATCAGAAGAAGTACAGCTGGTAATTTTGTAAATCAAGGCCCTTTTTTGTAGAAACATTATTCTCATTCATGTCAAAACCCATTTGTATTATATAGCCCGAGATGCAACATGTACTTGGTCATGTAGCATGGAAGTCTCCTTCCTTTGATGAAAATGTGTTTGAAGGATCGTGACAGTTTGAAATGGACCACAGAAAGAAAGAGGAACCAATATTCATTTCCATGCACCCCAAGGTATTTGTAGGAACTTATTTAATTCTCACTCAATTCCATGAGTAGGTTGCATCTGAAAGATGTGGAAGGTAAGGTACACAGAAAGGAGAACTAATTCACTCCAGAGGTCACCTGGTCCCTTATAGGCTGGACTAAAAACACACCTGCCTGACTCCAAAGCATGACCTTTTCTTGCTACAAATGCTGCTTGTTCTGTATTCAAAGTCATTTCTACAGGATGATGGGGACTGAGGACTCAGATGAAGATGGCGATATCTCCTTTAGCCCCATGTCCTGCTGAAGATGGCTGGGGGTATCTCACACTGTAGTTCCAATCAATCAAAAATGTGAAAATAATAATATTTGCAAGCAGGGATTATACTGCAAACTCCAGACATTTAATGGGCCATAGTGCCAAGTATCTATCTGTTGGCAATTGTCCCCAGAAGGAGATCAAATAAAATTTAATCAGAGGTAAAGTGACTGAAGGGTGAGTTTAACAAGGGTGGGTTCTGAGGGGCACCGACTGTTCTCTGCTCCCAGGTCCTCCTCATTCTCTTTTCAACATAAAGTGGGGTCTCCCATGCTATGGGCTATAGCTAAAGACATTTCAATGGTAAACTCTTGTTGTTAAATGGAGCTGGACATCTTTGTTTTCTTTGTTAGCAAGAGGGATTCCTGCAGAATTGTAAATCCCTGCCAAAGTACTTCTGTACACTTATCACATGGATAAAAAAAAACCCAACTGAAATAATTTTTTAAAAGGTTCAGTTGCTGCACAGCAGCTAACAGACACACTGCACAAGGAGCAATTTATGGTGGCAGACATGACATTAGTGAGCATAGCATCTATTTAAATGCACTTATACCTATTTCCAAACAGAATGGTCTGGCACACAAAGGAGGTGTCACTCCATTCAAACATCCCCAGGCTCCCCCAGAGAATCATTATGGTCTGTCATGTTAACTCATTTCCTTCTATATTTTTCCCTCTTTTTTCTTCCCTGCTGGATATTTCACCTCTTATCACCCAAAGTCAAATTAATTTCTAACAGAAAATGTACACAGCAATCACTTCAGAAAAGCAAAACAATCAGACCCAAGAGGTTACCTAAAATATTATTTCTCATATTAAAGACAGAGAGCCTGGGTAGATTGTGAGAGAGTTCCAAGATGGTTAGAGTTATTGAAGCTGCTGCTTAGGTAACTAATTAGTGCAGTTTCCAATGAATAATACACTCTCTTTAAAAAATTGTATTTTCCTGATTATGCTATTACAGTTGTCCCAATTTCCCCCCTCCATCCCCCCACCATTGTCCATGTCCATGGCTCATGCATATGTGTTCTTTGGCTACTCTATTCCCTATGCTGTACTTTACATCCCCATGGCTATTCTGTAGCTACTGATTTGTACTTCTTAATCCCTTCACCTTTCCTGTCCATCCCTTTGACCCCTCTCCCATCTGGCAACCATTGAAACATTCTCTGTACCCATGATTCTGTCTCTGTTCTTGTTTGCTTAGTCTGTTTTTTAGATTCAATTGTTGATAGATATGTATTTATTGCCATTTTATTGTTCATAGTTTTGATCTTCTTTTTCTTAAATAAGTCCCTTGAATGTCTCATATAATAATGGTTTGGTGATGATGAACTCCTTTAGCTTTTTCTTGTCTGGGAAGCTCTTTATCTGCTCTGCAATTCTAGATGATAACTTTGCTGGGTAGAGTAATCTTGGTTGTAGGTCCTTGCTCTTTATGACCTTGAATATTTCTTGCCAATCCCCTCTAGCCTGTAGAGTTTCTTTTT
>VMDR010035335.1:0-10797 GCA_007922815.1 Macrotus californicus | reverse complement strand
AAAAACAAGATAAACAAAAAAATAAAGACAAACTTATTTAAGGATATAGAAAATGAATATTAAATAAATAATACACAAATCTGAAAGCTAGCTTTTAGAAATGGCTAGTAAAGGAGATGACCCTCTTGCAGTTATGATTGGGGCATTAAATAAGATCTGTACAAAAGAAAATATGTTCTTGAATGGGCAATATTAATTGTCCCCAAATTAAGATGAAAGTGTAACATCTTTCCAATTTGAATCTCAACTAACTTATGTTGGGAGAATGGGAGAAGAGTTAGCGAAAATTATCTTAAGGAGAAACTTGCCATACCAGCTAAAAAAAGATAAAGCTAATATAATCAGAAATAGATACATGAAAGGTTAATTGTAAAAATAATTTATATAGTGAATGATAATGGCACAGTTGGCCATCTTTTTACCCTGCCATATGTCTTATTTAAGAAAAAATTCAAAATGAAATAAAAAATAATGCAAGCCCCAAAATAGTAAAAAAAATATTTGGAGAAAATTTATATGCATAATCTAGGAGTCAGGATGATACTGTAAAACCAAGATAAAAAGTCCAGGAAGTACAAAACAAAAATAGGCAATATATTATATATTTAATTAATAAATTTTAAAACTATACAGATTAAAAATATCAGTAAAAGGTCAATGGGTAAACCATAGTTAGAAAAAAATACATTTGTGAAGTTTGCTAAAAACAAAGGTTAAAATCTATAATACTAAAGAGCTCTTGCAAAAAAGTTTTTTAATTGGCCACTGATACAGATTTGCAGTTCTGACAAGTGTCAATCCAAATGTCTAATACATTTGAAAATCCATTCAACCTTTCTAGTATTCATCCATTCATTCAACAAACATTTGTTGGTTTCTGATCAGGTCGTTAATAATATATAACTTAGTTTTGAAAGGGTTACTCTTAGTCGTTGAGAATAAACCAAAAGAAGGTAAGTGCAGAAGCAGGGAAACCATTGAGTGAATACTGCAATAATCTTGGCAGCTGAGGATGGTGGCATACATTTAGTTGCTAAGAAAAGGTCTCATTCTGGGCATTTATGAAGGGAGGTCCAAAATGATTAGCTAATAAAAGGGGAGTGCTCTGGAGAAGTACATTTGGAAGGTCACTTGGTTCTGTTTTGTGTGTGTTACACTTGTAGTGCCTATCAGACACATAAAAATAGTTTGAAATAAGTTTATAGACTTTGGGTGAGAAGTCCAGTCTGAAAATATAAGTGTGGGAGTCAATGGCATATAGATTAAGCAACAAAAGTAAATGAGATCACAAAGCAAATTAGTACACATAGGAAAAATGTCCCAGGACTGAAACCTGGGCCACTTCTACAAATAGACACTAAGGAAGAGTAACTAGCAAAAGAAAAGAAAATTTAGGAGTGTTCAGAAATATGAAGATAATCTGAAGAATGTGAAATCCTGGCAGTTAAGTGAAGAAAGTGTTCAAAAAGGAAAGTGTAATCAACCGTGAAGGATTAAATAAGAAAACAGCTGAAAACAGATTAGATTTACTCACATGAAAGTCACTGGTAACTTTGGCAAAAGATGCATCTATGGAATGGTTGACAAAGTCTGGAATGAGATAGGTTCAAGAAAGACTAATTGTTGTTTTAAGCCACTAGATTTTGGGGGGTAATTTGTTACACAGCAAAAGTTAACTGATACAGGGATGTGGCGTCAAGAAAGTTTTCTTTATTTCTTTTTTTAATGAAAGAGTTGGACACGTTTTATGCTGACAGTAATGCTTACAAATAAAGAGGGAAATCTTGCCATTGGGATATCTGGAGTAAGGGGGGTGAGATTTAGTGCACAAATAGAATATCATAGATGACTAAGGTAGAATGCAGAACAAGATCACCAGGGAAAGGGAGATTTAGGAATTGAGAGGCCTGCACATCTGAAGGATTATCAATGTAGATGCTGACATCTCTACAAAGGCTGAGAAGAGCAACGTTGGAGACAGTGCCTTTGAGCCTGAAATGTATGCCTTCAGGAAATGAGAAAGAGTGATTTAGGAGCTCTGCAGTTGTGTCCAACCAGGTGAGAGAACATGGGTTAGTGGGATGGGTTTAAAGTTAGTGACTTTTAGGGTAGGAGGGATCAATAAGAAAAGAAGCAATAAAAAACAAAGTGAATCTATGTCATTTCAATGTCATTTGTGGGAGTTTGAGGAGGTTCTACCTCAGAGAGGTGCAAGAAAAGCATTGTCGTCAAGTAAAGTTACGTGATAGGTATTTTCCTTGCCCTAGACTTTCTTCCTTCTTTTCTTTCCTTCCCTTTTCTTTTCTTCCTTTTCTTTCTTTTTCTTTCTTTCTCCCAGAAACCATAATTTATACGACAAAAAACTTCATGAAATCAAATTTGATAAACAAATACATTTTTAGAAAAACACAATATACCAAAATTAGCATGAGAACAAAGTCTGAATGATTTTATCTGTTTAAAGATTTGAATTTGTAATTTAAAACTTCACACAAAGAAAGCTTCAAATTCAAATGGTTTCACCAGCGAATTCTTCCAGACACTTAAGGAGAAAAATTATACTAATCTTACACAAATCCTTCCAGAGAATAGAATTGAAAAAAAAAAGTCAACTTATTTTATGAGGTCAGCAAAGTATTAAATATTACTAAATCTAATCATCTGAAGGTTATTATAAGAAAGAGGGAAAATGTAGTTCGAGCACTCTCATGAACATAGACCCTGAAATCCTAAAAACAAATGAAATAAATATGCAAACAAACCACAAACTGTGTCTATCACAATATGGGTGGTGGGAGAGGGAGAGAGAGAGAGAGAGAGAGAAGAGAACTAAAAGTTCAGTCCTTGATGGCAACAGTGAGTGACAACCTCAGCAGCCGTGGAGCCGTGGACTATCTACCTGGGGACTTCTGGCTAAGTGACAAAATTAAATTTAACACTTACCCATATATCTAGTCTTGGGTTTGCCATTATATGCAACTAAATTATTTATTAGTGGTATGACTGTCATCTACAAAAATCTCAATATAAGCATCTAACCATCACCTCCTGTATGTCCAACGCACCAATTCAAACAATTATTCACCCTAACTTTGAATGTAATTCACTAACTCAGTCATCTTTACAATGCCTATTCAGGGCTCACTTCCTGCGTCCTTCATTTTCTTGCATATAATCTCAGATCTTTCACATGCACCCTATATTGCATTTACCTGACAAAACCCCAACTCTAGTTAGGTTAAATTTCTGCATGCTTCATAATTGTACATGAGTGATTCTTCTGGTTGACTAAAAACCAGCCAGATTGCTAACTCTTCTCACTGTAAACCACTCATCACGAGTCTTTGCAACTCACGGAAATAGAAAGCTAACCACACTTTTGCACCAGGTGATTTCCTCCTTCCGCATAGGATGGTTTCACAGCTACTGTTCTATTTTCAAAGAGCCAATTTTCTCCCTGCCATCCTTACTCTCACCTGATGACTCCCTATTTTACTAAAATAATAGAAGCAATCAGAAGATAATGCCCTCATCTTCTCCCACTCAATGTACCAACATATCAGCAGCTGCAACTGTACAAACTCTATCTTGCTATCAGTTCTAACTGCGCTATCATAAAAGAACATCACAGTGTCCCAGGTCAAAATCAAAATAATGAAGACGCCTAGAAAATGTGCATTAGAGCAGCATGTCTCAAAGTGGCATCAGCACCACCCAGGAACTTGCTACAAGTGAAAATTCCCAGCACTGTTAAATCAAAAACTCTGGAGGGTGGGGCCTACCTGTATATATCAAGCCCTGCAGGTGGTTCTGATGTACACTAAGGTTTGAGAACCACTGCTATAGAATGTACTGAGCTAATTATGTTGTTTTAAATCTTGCTCAAAACACAGTAGCATATCATAACTAATTTATTATTAAGGGGAGAAGGAAGAACATCTTAAGTGCACATTCTTTTGACTTTAAGAAGTTTAAGGAAACTTTCAGTTGCCTCTAGGTTCTAATCCATTATTTTTTCTACATGAAACTGAAGCCCAGTAATGTGCCCAAGTTCATATAGTTGGCTCTGATTCTGCCCTTTAATAATGATGTGTAAATAGGCAAATCAATTAACTTCCTCCTGTAATAGAGAGCTAATCTCTACTGTGCTGTATTAATTTCCTAGGGCTACCATAACAAATTACAACACCACAAAGTGGCTTTAAATAACAGAAATTTACTCTCTCATAGTTGTGGAGGTCAGAATCCAAAATCTAGGTGTGTCAGCAGGTTGGTTACTTCTGGAGCTTTTGAGAGAGAATGTTCCACACCCCTGTCCTGGCTTCTGGGGGTTACAGACACCTCTTGATGTTCCTGGGCTCATAGATGTACCACTGCAGTCTGTTTCTATGAGCCTAACTCATAGAAGCAGAGAGTAGTGTGGTGATTACCAGGGGCTGGAGAGTATGGGAAATGGAGAGATGTTGGTTTTAGGGTCTAGGTATGAGATGAATAAGTTCTGAGGATCTAATGTACAGTATGATGATTATAGCTAATAATGTATTATATACTTGCAAGTTGCCAAGAGAGTAGATTTTAAATGTTCTTGGCATACATACACACACAGGTAATTATGGAATGTAATGGAGGTGTTAGTTAATGCTGTAATGGAAATCATTTTGAAATATATAAGTGTATCAAATCAACACTTTGTACACCTTGAAATTACACAGTGTTATACGTCAACTATATCTCAATAAAGCTGAAAAAAACCCAAAACTCTAATTTTCTTCTTTTTATTTGATTAAGGCCCACCCTAATCCAATATGACCTCATCTTAACTTTACTACCTCTGCAAACCCCGTTTCCAAATAAGGTCACATGCACAGGTACTGGGGAGTAGGCCATATCTTCAGGGGGAAATGGGGATACAACTTAACCCAGGACACTGTCTTTCCACCTTTCAAAGATTATGGAAGGGGAAAATGAACTAAAGAATTTGCCTCACCCATCAGATAGAAATCCAAAGTTCTCCCCATACAATCTGCTGCTGACCCTCTGTGAAGCACAGATTCACAGTTTCCTTGGTGCTTAGGACCTCAGCCCATCACCTCAGCCGACCCCACCCGAGAAATGCTGCGTGTCCTGCTGGCTTGCTCCTCACCAGCCACATCCACCACCTACTCTACTTGCTGGATCAAGGATGCTGATTCCTGAAATCTACCTCCAAGGCTGCCACTGCCCATGGGGCCATACCAATATGAGATACTCCATCCCTTCCCACATCAGTCAGGCCTCCTTCCAAAGCCACAGCTTAATTCTAAATCTAAAGGGGAAATAAAATGACATAAATTAATATTATTTTATGTTAAATGTACAAAACCTTTAGTGCTCTCAGTGAGAGCAATGTGGTATGAATATGTTGGTGTAATTAACAATCCTTATTTTACTTTATAATGTGGCTGACCAAGCACTTCTACTGCTCAGAGTGAAAATAGAAGTAGTTCTGCCACTATCTTCTTTGCTTATTTTTGCATTATTAATTTTTTCAATCTATTATTTCTTTGCAGAAATCTTTTTGAACCACTTGCCAATTTGGAGGAAGGTTAGTGTGATTAAGACCAGATACTATAATCCATAAATCTACTTCACCAGTCAAAGATAAATTGTAATTCACTGTCAATTCTCTGAACAAGTAAAATTCTGCTTCTCTATCAGGATATATATTGGGAATAGTACATTATATATGATTGTCTCACGTACATCCAAGTGAAGAAACCAAGATCAATTCACCAAAGTTAATATTAGTAAAATAATATTTTTAGAACAGATATATAATTAGTATTAGATTAACATTCTAACATTTTCTTCATACTTCAATGGCTCAGTGTACACGCCCATTTTGAGAACACCACTCTAGGACAATCAACAGTCAACATTCATTTGAAAGAAACATCTAATAACATGCTCTTTCAATCCCTCAGTGTTCTCCTGTCATCTGGGTCACCCCCTCTTTTTCTTTTTGTTATCATCCACACTTCACATCTGACCTCCAGTTTCTAGGCTCCTAGATTGCTTGCTCAACTACTCCTTTAATTTCATATTTCATTGAGATATCCAGTCTCATTTTCTGTATACATCACCTCTTCATCTCTTCACTTTCTTCTCAATCTAATACAAAAGAGGCAACAAAGTGAATTGGTTAAAATCTAAGATTCTAGAGTGAGACAGATGTAGGCGTGTGATGTAGGGAGAGGTGCCTTACTTCTCTGAGCTGCAGTCTGTCCAACATGCAAATTGGAGATAAAAACAGGAGCTGACAGGGTTTCCTGGAAATATTAAATAAAATAAGGTATACAAAGTATCATCCAGAAGGCTTATGGTTCTCTGATGGTCAGTGAATTATATGTAACATTACTGAGTGGCCAAGGCAGATGGAGCCTGAAAGTATCCAGTGAATTTAGCAGCATAAAGAAGTCAGTGGGCTACTGTAGTATTATCATCATCATGCCTGTTGATTTCTTGGTTTCGGTTCATCCTCGCCTGGACTCCGTATCATCACATCACATCTACACACAAAAACCTCTTCCAAATGCTGATAGTTTGCAATTATCTGCCCTCCTTAAAATTTTGTCATTCCATTATTAATCCTTAGTACTTCTCTTGATCTTGATGATGTCTCTCCTGCTCCTATTATTAACTCTCCTATCTTCACAACTAAGTCCTCAGTTTGGAGTACTTACCAATGGTCCAGTGTTAAAGATATTTAGGCACCAAAAATAAAAGACAAAATGTAGTGGAGTTGGCTGGAGGAATATATATCCTGAAGTCTACCTCCAGAGTTGCCACTATAATATATTATTTTCAGGATTGGAATTTAGCATCATAAAATAATCTGGCTTAGGAAATAATAGATGTGCAGTAGAAAACTAAGTCGCAGCTTGGGAATGCTTCTTCGTTTCTGCCTAGATCAGGCAGTCAGCAGCCGGACAACAAAACATGCTTTGTAGTCATCCCTCATGCAGTGGCTGTGGTTTCTTAGGTCCAAGTCATCTGTAGCTGGCCAAGCATGTTTTAAGGACAAAACTTCATTTTTGAATTTTTGGTTGACTTGTGTACTCAAGGCTTAATTTTTGACTGCATGGTCTGCTAAAAATTTAGACACATGTGACTTAAGCTGTCATCTTGAGTGACACTTTCTCATATACATACTCCTGAAATCTCTATAGCTTATAAACTGCAAAAACAAAATACTTGGACAGTAATTGCCAAAACATAGAGGAAAGTTTCTCCCCCAACTACTCTCATTTCTCCAGTTTCCAGACAGTTCTTTCATGCCATACATCCTATCTAAGGTTGTTTCTCCTCAACTAGGAAAGCCTTATAAGTCAAGAAGCATTTCTCTGAAGTCAGTTGTTCTTTCCAAAAATCTAGAGATGAGCTAAAACTAATGGAAGCTAAACCTGTGCATGAAAGGCAATGTTTTTTTTGTTTTTTTTTACTGCCAGTACACAATCAATCTTTGAAGTTTATTGGAAACTTAATATTTAATATCACTAGAACCCAGAAGAGAATTCTGAGCATTTAAACTGGGCTTCTAGTATTTTATTAGAGGATAATTTATACTTGAAGCATCTAGGACATTTAATTTTATAAACTTCAAAGCCAGGAAAATGTTCTTAGTATGTATAGTTTGGGGAAAATATGTAAAAATGTAATAAAAATGAAATATTCTGTTTATGGTTTCTTTGGGATTATGTATAGAGTTACATTTTTGATAGTCTGCCCAGAAGTTCAAAACCTTGGATGTATATATCAAAGGTCTCCTTGCCTTTATTACTTCAGACATCCAATTTCCCTCAACCTTAAGCAGAGACTGAGTGTCATAACTTCTTGTGAGCAATGTGCATATCAAGTTAGCAGGGCCAGAACTGAATCAAGAATCTCCATAATTTCTCAGCTCTTCAGCTTTCTCAAACACCGAATAGACATAGCCATAGCAATTTTAGAGGACAATTCTGCTTGCAGAGACAATTACTAATTGTGAACCCAAATTGTCTTTGTGAAATGTAGGATCTGGTATAGAAAGAAAACTGAAACAAAGTATTTCTGTCAGTCCTCACAATATGGAAAGCCATTTTTATACAGTTGCTTGTAATTCCTTTCACAGTCTTACCTCCTTCTTAAATTTTAGACTCCAGAGTTACGGATCACCTACTTCTAAGAGACTAGCTACTGCTGAACAAAACAGGAATATTGTGCTTTGTGGACTGCTTATTCTAACTACACTTATGTATTCATAGACACAGAATGGACAGTCCCACACCCATGTGTGGTGTAAAAATCAGGAGGGGTGTATCAGGGGTGAGGTATCCCAGACCCAAACCAGACCACCCAGCCCAAGGTTCCAATGCCAGAAACATAAGTCCCCATAACTTCTGGCTGTAAAAACCGGTGAGGGTTGAGGTGACAGAAGAAACTGTGGGATTCTCAGGTATCTCCTCTTGAAGGGTCTGAAACAGATAGGACTTACTCAGACTCACTGCCTCTGGGCTCCAGCACTGGGGCAGCAGCTTGAAGGGCATGAGTGGCATACAGGGAGAAACTAAAGTGTCTCACATCAGGGTGAGTGCCAGGGAATAGCTTCCTCCGGGACAAAACTCCAGAGGCCAGGCAGTCCCTTTTCTGAGCCCTCTCCTACAGAGAGCCACAGAGTGGCCTCACCATGTCTGAGACCCCATGTCTGAGACTGATCAACCTAGTTCACAGGCATTGCCCTGCCCTGGTGAGTATCTAAGGCTCTGACCTATCCTAATTATAAGCACACTTTTCTACATTAGGCCATTCTACTAAGACAGAGAGTCACAGCAGCTCTACCTAATACATAGAAACAAACAGAAGGAGGCTGTCAAAATGAGGAGATCAAGAAATATGGCCCAAATGAAAGAACAGAACAAAACTCCAGAAAAAGAACTAAATAAAATGGCAATAAGCAACCTATCTGATACAGAGTTCAAAACACTGGTTATTAGGATGCTCAAGGAATTCATTCCATACAGCATAAAAATGACCCAGGTAGAAGTAAAGGTTACACTAAGAAAAATAAAGAAAAAATTACAGGGAATCAACAGTGGGATGGATGAAGCCAAGATGAAATCAATGATTTAGAACACAAAGAAGAAAAACATTCAACCAAAACAGCAAGAAGAAAAAGAAATCCAAAAAATGAGGATAAGGCAAGGAAATGGAGTAGCCAAAGAACTTATATGCATGACCCATGGACATGAACTAAGGGGAGAGATTGTCAGAGGGAATAGGGGGTACTCAGTGGAAGGGAGCAAAGGGGGAAAAAGTGGGACAACTGTAATAGCATAAGCAATGAAATATATTTAAAAAGTAAAATTAAATTAAAATAATAATAATAATAATAGTCTGACATTCTCCCAGATTATACAGCACTCAAAGAAAGATCTCTTTCTCAACAACCTCTGCTTCCAGAATTTGCCTATCGGTGGCAATGGGCAGTCACCAATATACATAAGAATGTATATTATTTTCCTCAAATAAGCTATAGCAGAAATACATGGACTGTATTTTCAACAGCAAAGTCATAAACTACCTTGAGGGTTGAGATCAGCTGGACTGGGTTTCTAAGGGACCATATAACAATCATGAGTGCAGCACAGGGGTGTTTTTGGCCACCCTCTGACTACCAGAAGTAGCTGCTAGGTGAGCTAAAGTAGAAAAAAACTGCAAGGAAGACCAGAGTTTACACTTAAGTATCTGCCAAAAATGTTAAGGCAATATTAGGACTAACAAGAAAACTATAGGTGGAAATGGAACTGGCCTGTGTGTAAGTAGTCCAGGAGAATGTCTACTGACTAGCTGAATGACCTTGGGAAGCTGCATAACTTCTGTGGGACTTCATTTATTCCGCTTTCAAATCAACAGGTTGAACTTATGTAAGTCTTGGTTGCAGGGCAAAAGCCAATGGGCTGGAGGAGGTGTGAAGAGCTGCAATGTTCAGGATGTGGGGATACAAGGTAGACTGGAGAGAAGATCATGGTTATAGCCAAAGTCTCAATATAACCATCAAGTCCGGAGGATGAGGCAGAGGTGGGAGTGGTAGAATATGAAGTTCAAGACCAGGATATAGAATGGGACAAAGTACTAGTTATGAAAAATTGGGTCAAGGGAGATAATTAAAAATATAGTCTGGGAATCATAAGTAGGGACCAGAGAGGCCTTCTGTGTGTTGTCCGTGGCAGTGTCATATCAGCTTAAAGCAGAGGTGTCAGGCTGAAACTGACAAATCTTTCAAATCCCTCCCAGTTCTGTGATTCTATAACCAAAGTTTCCCTTTTTCTTCTCCCATGGCTTTCCTAGGGATCAGCTTGGTCCATTTGCTCCATGGTTCCCATTCCCAGAGAGTGTTCCTAACCTCTGTGTGGGTACTTAGAAGGTCGTTCTCAATCATCCTTTTTGGTTTTTACTGGCTTAACTTCTGTATTAATTTTGCTTTCCTTTTAACACACATCCCATCTTCCCCTGTAAAATATTACTTTATTATTTTAATATTTTTCACTATGACACTCTTCGATTCCTTTGAATTTTCTTTAAAGCAATTTTAATGGTATATATAAAATATTCTTTAAAATTCTTGTTTTATTTTTCATTAAGAAAAGTTCACATAATAGTACATTTTTCTATGTGTTTTTTAATTTGGTTGATTTTTTCCCTACTTAGTAGTGTTCTGATTAAGTCACTAAATTTACATCCACCGCCTATTACTAGCGTGAAAACTATTCTTCGATGGCT
>VMDR010035334.1:0-10803 GCA_007922815.1 Macrotus californicus | reverse complement strand
GCTCAACAACATTAAAACTAAGAACTTTTGTTTCATAAAAAAATTAGTAAGAAAATGAAAAGACAAACTATAGGGTGGGAAAGATATTTTCATCAATTATTATTACACAAGACTAGTGCCCAGAATACATAAATGACTCCTTCACATCAATAAGAAAAAGACAAATAATTGAAAAGAATAATCAGCAAAGGACTTCAACACACTCTTCATAAAAAGGAAATATATAATGGTCAATATATATGTGAGAATGTGGTTACTTCATTGGTTATCAGGGAAATGCAAAATAACACCACCAAAGAATATCATTACAACTTCACCCAAAAGGCTAAAATTAACCATCCTGAAATCCCAAGTGTTGGTGAGATGTGGGGCAGAGGAAATGCACACTCACCCTGGTAGGGTCGTACACTGGTGCAAACACCTTGGAAAGCTACAGTTGAAGATCTTTATTCCTTATGACCCCAGGCATCCTTTTCTGGGGACAAACCTGGAGAAATGCAAGCACAAGTACACCAGGAAACAAGCATGAACAATAAGCAATGTTCGTAAAAGTTTTGCTCCTAATTGTCCCAATTTGGAAGCAACCTAAGTGTCTATTAACAGACGAATGGAGAAATAAGTTGTAACGCATGCTTACAATGGGTACGATTCGGCAGTGAAAAGCAGTAAATGACAGCTACACACAGCTGCGTGGGTAAACATCACAAACGTGATGAGCGATGACCACAAGAATGGCATCACTTCTGCCATGGCCAGGACCACAGGCCCTAACCCCCTTTCCTAGTGCTGGGGAGGGGCAAGGATGGCCTCTGCTCATCTTCAACCATGAAGTGTGTGAAGCTCAAGAATTTCCCTGGACCCTCCATCCAAGGTCATGGACCTGTGCTGTTCTCTGCAAATTGCACAAACCAAAACAAGCTTGAGTGTTAATGGAATCTGAAGATCCCTCAAAAGTAGCATGTTTACATTTAAGAGGCATCTTCTGGAAAAATTGCATAAACCACCACAGGAGGCCACTTGGAAATAGACTTGGGAACCAGCGGCCATTCAGGCAGAAATAAGGGCTTACTCCTTGTGAGGTTGTGTGATCTAAAACCTCTTTTGTAGTCTATTGGTAACCTCCGAGACAAGGCTGTCACTTGCACTGCGAGACAATACCTCTGGACTTGGAATTCAGAAGAAACATACGTGAATGGTTCTACCCTGGCAGAGGGTGGCTGAGTTTTTGTTGGAGCCAGCGTTCCCTGAGCTGATAATTTCCCAATTGGTCCAATCTGCTGGTGGTCTCAGGAAGGCAGCTAGGATGGAGAGGAGTGTGCAGAGGGCACTGGACTCTCGGTGTGTCCTGCATTTCCAACGTAACAAGAGGAGAAGCCCTGAGCTGGGCAGATCCTGGAGCTCACGGTTCTGGAGCTGCCCTGTTGCACTGTGAACCTGAGGCCTCAATTCCTTCCTCTGTGCAATGAGAGATTTAAATGGAATGATTGCTGAGGTCGAGCTGAGCTCTGCAGCTACTCTTTCTCCTTTCTTTCCACATATTTCAGTAAACGCTTTTCAAGCCAATGATATGGATTTTAAAACTTTCAATTCATTTAGCTGCTACCAATTCTCTGCCTGTGGATGGAATGTCTGTCTTTTAATGGCTGAGAATTCTGCAGACATTTGCTGGCTGTCTGATTTGGAATGGAAAATTCCTATGTGGCAGTACTTGTTGAGTGAATCACCTCACTGTGAATCAGTCACCTAGACTCAATTTACTTTCTTGACTTCAGGGTGCGGCCTGCTGAGGGCTTCCCAAGATGCCAGGGTCCTGGCCAGCCAGTGGAACAGAGGGTTTGTGTGCTGGGGCATATCTCATTGTGACTTCGTCCCAGTATCAGGGGGACGCAGGCCTGACCAAGGCCAAGGGGGCCGTGTGCTGTGACAGTCCCCTGATGCCTAGCACAGGCATGGGTACTCCTTCACAGAGTTGCTTCCAGAAAACCCAAATTCTGCCTCCTCATTCTCCTTAGCACAACTCTGTCTGATCAGGGTCGGCACCCAGGATGGGATCGATTTAACATCTTTGAGGAAGAAAAATATATACATGACATTTAACTGAAGTGGTGAATTCAACAGATTCTAGCCCCAAATGGCACAGCCTGCGACAATGCAGAGCCTTCCAGCTGGTTCTGTGAGTTCCTGGAGACTTACTTGCTTAGGGCCCCTTCTGCCTTCTGATTCTGTTCTCAGTGCACCCTCTGATTCACCTGGTGTTCACCTCCAGTGTTTTCCCTGATGCATACACCTGCATGATAACTCGGGGAAGCCTGGAGGGAGCATGGCGTTTCAGGAGAAGTGTCTGCTGTCACTCGAGTTTACCTTCTCTGAGTCCCCGTCTACTCCTGTCCAGGAGGAAATAAACTTCTCCTCTAAAGGTTCATTGACAGCTTCCCCTGGGCCACGCACTAGTACTCTTCCTTTGCACGTATTATCTTATGTCATCTCCACATAACCTCACGAAGGATCCAGTTTTATCAATCCCATTTTGCAAGATGAGGAAACTGAGGCACAGAACAGCTGGGTGACTTGTCTGAGGTTGCACAGCTGGTAAGCGACAGGGTTGGGATTCAAACCCCAGGAGTCAGGTGTCAGAGTCTGTGGCCTTGGCACTGCGTTTCTTCTAGATGATATAGCAGAGCTCTCCAGGGGAGGGACTTTGGCGAATGTGAACCTCCTTATCACTTTCCATAAATATGTGTAATTCTAAATTTTGATTTAGATAGTCAGTACTAGGAGTACTCAAGATTGGGAATACTGTACTTTATTGACTCTAAGATATCATCAATGGGAAAATGCAGCAGTCATTATTTTATGCATCATTTAAACTAAGATACGAGTTCTTAGTGATACGACAGCATGACTCACGACTTGAACACATAGCTTCTAAGTTTCTTCAACAGATTTTGAAGGTCTAGGCAACTTCTCCTGCTTTCAGTCTCAGTAACAAAATATTACATGGCTTAATCCACGTGTAGATACCTTGCTCTCTTAGGTGGCAGAAAGAGCTTGCTTGTTACTTTCTAAGAAAATGTAAAATTGCAGTTATTTTTTTGGTGTTATGTATTTGTTACTTAACACCATTTGATACCACACAGCAATATTTTCTCTTTTTTCTAAAAGCACAATAAGCATTTCACTTCAATGTTGAATCACTGTATGTTTTGGAAGATTTTTCTTTTTATTATGGAAATGCTGAGACATATAAGAAATTGAAAAGAATGGAATAATGAACTCCCATGAACCCGTTATCTAACTTCAACAATTACAGACATTTTACCACTCAGGTTTGAGAACACTTTAAGCTCAGTACATGAGCAAAGACAGCGGGAAGAGTTCTCACCATGGTGGGGCTCGTGGGTGATAACGGTCCCCTGCAGCAGCCCTCTGGCTGGGAGAGATGGAGGCCACCCTTATTGCAGGATGCAGCCCAACTTTAGAGATGATGAAACGGGAACAAATGTGCATCTTAGCATTGCTGACATGAAGCAACAGCAGTGAGCCCAGTACCTAAAGGGTCAAGATTTTCCTTACTCAGTGTTCTGTTCAGTTTTCCTGTTTATATTTTATTTTGTTCCCCTTTTAGCCTCTCCCCAGACCAAAATACAAACAGAGCAGATCTTTGCAAGAACCTTCTTCTCCCCACCCAGGCTTTGGACTGTCAGGGCCAGGTGAGCCTTTAGAGCTCACTGCTCCCTTTGTGGGATTTGGTAGGAGAGAGCCCAGTGCTTGCTGCGTCTCCTTCCAGGAGAATGGGTCACTCCCACGTGCCTGAGGAAGTGTGTGCGGCGCAGCTCTGGCCTCCTCCCGGCGTGTGAGCCCTGACCAGATGTGTGTTTCTGTGAAGCACAGGGGATGCTCGCTGTCTGCAGAGTTAGTACCTGAGCCAGGTGCCAAATCCCCTGTACCATCCCTTGCCCTGATGGTCCTGCCGCTGGGACTCAACCATTTGCCTTTCTTCTAGCTTGCCCCTTGTCCTGGGTCACTTTCTTCCTTCTGCCAAACCATATTGCCGGATTGCTATCCTGATAACAGATCCCTGGGGAACAGGCCCCCAAATCTGTGACTTCTCACGTCAGGTCTTGTAAGGCTGAACATTCTGGGCTGAGTGTCAGAAGCCTGGAGAAGATGGGTTGGCCAAGAGATGCCACCTCTTTGCTCTGACCCAAAGGTGCTGCCATATAAGAGAAAAATAAGGCCTTGGCAGAAAACAGCCTGGACCAAAACCTCACGAGATCAGGAGCATTCATGCACAAAGTCAGAGGAGAGTGTGATGCGGTCTGCTGGAAGGGACCCTAACGAGAAGTCATGCATCCAGAGTTCTGGTCTTATCTCCAACAATTACTAGCTGTCAGAGTCACTGTGATGTCATAAACATGTGCAGGGGGCCTCACAACTCCGGTGTACTCTGGCCGAGCTCTACTGCCACCTCTTCTTCCCTTTGCCTGCAGCTGTCCCCAAACAGCTGTGGAGGGCCGCTCTGCCCATGCCCCGGCTCTGCAGCCCTCAATGAATGACTCTGGGGGGTAGGCATATCGATCCTCCAGCTCCCTCCCTGCATGGGTAGGACAGCTATGATGCCTGTGTTCTGCTCCATTTGCGGACTTTCCTCGGGGAACTAACCTCAGTTGTCCACAGTGGTAGCTGGGTCGATAAACCATCCTTCACTGGCCGTCTTCTCTTCCTTGGCTCACTTTGCCACTTCTCTGTTTTCCTCACATCTCTTAAATAAACGACTCACATTTGAATCCTTGTTTGAGGGTCTACTTCTTGGAGGACCAAAACCAAGACAATGAGCAAAGAGGTCATTTAATTTTCTCAGGCCACAGGTTTCTCACCTGTTAGGTAACAGCAAATTTTGCAACTGTGTGTGCTGTTAGAGTTTCCTGTGCATTTTTATATGTGCCAAAAGTCAAGGTCTGCTTATCCCATTTTGCAGATGAACAATGAGAGGCCCTGCGGGATTTTGTGAGTTGCCCGAGGCTCTTCCACTGTAAGTGGCTGAGCTGAGATTGGAATGCAAGGCCTCTGCACTCTGAGACCACCCAGTTTCCTTCCCAGTGTTTCTTGGTCCTCACTGTTCCTTTTAAAAAGTTGTTCTTAGATGTCTCAGAGTCCAAGAAAGAACAGCTCAGTCTCAGAGACAGATTCCATCATCTGGGCTTTGTCCTTTGGGGCTGTGGTCAGTCTTGGCTGGAAGAGGTGCCCCTGGGGCTCCCTGGTAGCCTGGCTGGGCTCAAGCCCTTCCTCCACGGGACTCCCGTGGGTGCTGGCTCCCACGGCCACTGAGCCTTTAGGAAGATATTCACATCTTATGCCCCACTTTGCGACAGTCTAGTCTAATCGGCATTGGGCCATCAGCCTAGTGTCACAGTTGAATCCAGAAGCACAGTCAGGGCTCCTTGGACACAGGCTGTAGGATGGGTTGTTTATATGGCTCCATATCTCCACTTGGCTGAGTTCTTTTAGCAACATTAACTGGTTCTTGGTGCTAACCCTCAGCAAGGCCTCTGTCATATGACCTCCTGGGACAAAGGCCACTAAGTCCCAGAGAAAGAAGTAAAGCTGCCCCTCGGAGGGCATTTCCCCCAATAAGACATAGCCTTGTTGTTAGCTCTTCCTTAGGGAGGAGGTGTTTGGCTGATGTCCACCCTACACCTCTAACCTGGCCCCCAGATCCTGCCCAGCCTTCCTTCAGGCAGGAAAACAAGTGTAGGCCTTTGAACTTTGTTGGAACTCTCTTGGATTAGCTGACTTCTTCCAGTGTTTATTCTTGGAACACTCTGTCACCCCAGCAACTTTCTGTTATTTCTGCTTCTCATTCTCAGCCTTATGCTCTCCCTTAGTTTTTGGAAGGTGACAAAATCTAGCCAATGCCACTTTGATTTGATATTCCATAGGATAGGCTTACAGTCATCCCTGTCTCCATTTGTTTCTGGCTATTTCAGGTAACTGCTTCTCTAGAGCCAGCTTCCGGCGCCTGCCAGGTGTTGATTTCTTGGCCAGCACCAAGCTGGGCCCTGTTACAACCACCCACACTGAGTGTTTGAAAAGGTACCATTTATTACTTAGGTGGTTTTTATATCTCTGGACGGACGCAGCGAAGACTATGCTGAGCCTTTGCAAACTCAAAGCCATCTGAGCTAGCTTTTTTCTATTTTATGGGCTGTTTTTATTTTGAGAGATTACTTTTGGCCATTAGTTTTGATCATGATCAGGGTGATGGGTAGGTAGTGATGCTGTGATTGAGGGAGGCTGGAAATAGTCTCTGCCTCCACCCAGTAATATCTACATCTACTAGGTACAGCAGGGCCTGAAACTCTCACTTCACTGTGGGGTTCGTGTCGAGTCAACAGAGCTCTTGCCAAGGCTGCAGTGCTCTGAGGGAGGGTAACACTGGACTGACTTTTGGTCTTAAATACCTTAGCACACATGCAGAGAATCACGAATCTCAGGGTGGAAGGCGTTACCTAAGCAGTGTACAGATCAGATTCAAGTCGATCAGTTGCTTAGAGGCCAAGGGAGTAGGACACAGGTAAGGACAGGTAAGTTTTGAAGGAGGGAAGGAATCAGTGACATTAGAGTGCAGGGTGCTGCCATGAGAGCAACACAAAGAGTTGCCTTGTTTAGCTGAGGGAAAGAATGAGGGCCCTGGGCCTTGGGGCACAGGGGACAAGAAGGCAGTAAGGGCCACCAAAGACGATTCTTCACAGTTTTGTTTGAGATCGGCCTCACTTTGATCTGTCTCATCCAAACTTTATAGCAGTCTTTCCCACACATTTGCGTGTCATGCTATCTCATTTTTAAAAAATTGTATTTCTTTTCAGAATAGTGTGGAATGGTGGAGAGAGAAAAAGTGAGAAAAGAGCAGAATTTAAAAAAATCATACTTAAGTCCCCACTTTCTCATATCTAGAATGGGAGAAATACAGGATTATTGTGAGGATGCAATAAGATCATGGATCTCAAGTATTTTGAAAACTGTGAAACTCCTAGGCAAATGTCCACTTGAATTATCTTGGAAAACACTTTTCTTCACACCATCAATTACTGTCCCCTTTTGAAAATTAGTTAAAGATTTTACAACATCTCTCTGGGTTTTGCAAAATCTGATAGGGGAATTATTTCAGCAGGCCTGAAAGAGCAGTTTGTTTTCCCTCTAGGACACACCTGGAAGGAGCTGTCCAAAGTGTCATCTCTGCTGAGGTTCCACAGAGACAATGATGGGCATTAGGAGGCAGACAGGGCTGCAACAGGAAAAAGCTCTGCTGCCTGAGACCTTTCTTTCGTCTGGTGTTTTCTCAGCCTGCTACTAAAAGCCTTCCCCAACTTGCGGGGTGTGCCATGGCAGACATTGCTGTCTGTGAGCCTTCTGCAAATGTCAAACCCATTACCAGGCTGAGGAAGGCAGGGTTTTAATTGAACTTTTCCTCCAACCTTCTGCCTTCCACAGCAATAACAGAATTGCTTGTGTCATTATGGACTTTTTGCAAGGCCCAGACTGGAAAAACAAATTATCTCCAAAGAAATGTTTGGATGGGAATAAGTCGGAACTTTTGAAGTGTTTGTTTTATTATGTCTCTGTATCTTCTGGCTGCTGACATTTTTAAGTATATTTTATTGATTATGCTATTAGAGTTGTCCCAATTTTTCTCTCTTTGCCCCCCTCTACCCGGTACTCCCCTTCTCTCCAGCAATTCCTCCCTTATTTTGTGTCCATGGGTCACCCATATAACTTCTTTGGCTTCTCCATTTCTGATACTATTCTTAACCTCCTGCTGTCTACTTTGTACCTATCATTTATGCTTCTTATTCCCTGTACCTTCTCCCCCATTTCCACCCCTCCCCCTCCCCACTGATAACCCTCCAAGTGATCGCCATCTCTGTTATTCTGTTCCTGTTCTAGCTGTTCACTTAGTTTGTTTCTGTTTTTGTTTTTTTTTTAGATTAAGTGGTTGATAGTTGTGAGTTTGTTGTCATTTTAATGTTCATATTTTTGACCATCTGCTTTTTCTTAGATAAGTCTCTTTAACATTTCATATAATAAGAGCTTGGTGATGATGAACTCCTTTACCTTGAGTTCTTCCATTCTAAATGATAGCTTTGCTGGATAGAGTCATCTTGGATGTAGGTCCTTGCCTTTCATGACTTTGAATACCTCTTTCCAGTTCCTTCTTGCCTGTAAGGTTTCTTTGGAGAAATCAGCTGATGGGCTTATGGGAACTCCTTTGTAGGTAACGGTCTCCTTTTCTTTTGCTGCTTTTAAGATTTTCTCCTTATCTTTCATCTTGGGTAATGTAATTATGATGTGCCTTGGTGGGTGCTTCCTTAGGTCCAACTACTTTGGGACTCTCTGAGCTTCCTGGACTTCCTGGAAGTTTATTTCCTTTGCCAAACTGGGGAAGTTCTCCTTCATTATTTGTTCAAATAAGTTTTCAATTTCTTGCTCTTCCTCTTCTCCTTCTGGCACCCCTATGATTCAGATGTTGGAATGTTTAAAGTTGTCCCAGAGGTTCCTAAGCCTCTCCTCATTTTTTTGAATTCTTTGTTCTGTTCTGGTTGAATGTTTATTTCTTCTTTCTGCTCCAAATTGTTGATTTGAGTACCAGTTTCCTTTCCTTCACTCTTGGTTCCCTGTACATTTTTCTTTATTTCACTTTGCATAGCCTTCACTTTTCCTCTGTTTTGCGACCATACTCAACCACTTCTGTAAGCATCCTGATTATCAGTGTTTTGAACTCTGCATCTGATAGGTTGGCTATCTCTTCGTTGCTTAGGTGTATTTTTTTCTGGAGTTTTGATCTGTTCTTTCATTTGGGCCATATTTTTTTGTCCCGGTCCTCCTGCTATGTAGTAAGGGGCAGAGCCTTAGGTATTAGCCAGGGTGGGGCAACCCATGTTGCTGTTGTGATGCTATATGTGGGGGAGGGTTTCGAGCAGGAACAATGCTGCTTGCTTGGTTCTCAGCTGGCTTTCAGTCACTTCCTCCACTACCCACAGAAAAGTTGGGCCCTTCTGGTGCTGATTCCCAGGTGGTGGGCTTGTGTACATTCTGGGACCCTGTGGATCTCTCCAACGAACAGTCCTGTGAGGCTGGAAGTTTCTCCCAATGCTGCAACCCCCACAGGTTTTGAGGCTTTATTTCCTTGCACTGGAACCCTGGGTTGTGTGGTCCGTCTCACTCCTTAGTTGTTCCTCCTTGTTTATCCACATGCAAATGTGGGACTGTCCAGTCTTCCAGCCACCAACTTACTGTGTGTCCTCTCTACCCCAGTTGCCCATCTCTGCTCCTCCTACCAGTTTGAATAAATGTTTCTTCTTTAACTCCTTGGTTGTTGGACTTCCATACAGTTCGATTTTCTGGCAGTACTGGTTATTTTATTTTATTTTTTTTATTTGTTGTTGTCCTTTTGGTTGTGCAAAGAGGCTAAGTATATCTACCTATGTCTCTATCTTGGCTGAAAGTCATTTTTTTAAATTCTTATTTCTTCATTCTGTTCTAGATGATTGTTTATTTCTTCCTTATGTTTCAAATCATTGGTTTGAATCCTAGCTTCTTTACCTTCTCTGTTGTTTTCCTGTGGATTATTCTTTATTTCACTTAGTGTGACTTTCATTTGTTCCTTTATTTTTTTGCTATACTCAAGGAGTTCTCTGAGCATCCTGATAACCAGTGTTTCGAGCTCTGCATCTGATAGGTTGACTATCTCCATTTTACTTAGTTCTTTTTCTGGGGTTTTGTTCTGTTCTTTCATTTGGGCCAATTTACTTTGTCTTCTCAATTTAGCAGCCTCCTTGTGCTAGGCTGACCTCTGCCCATCTCCAGTTTCAACATAGATATTGTGACTCCTGGAAACTTCTCTGTCTCCAGGAGTCGAGATCCTTGCTCTTCCTTTGAGCACCCCCAGCCCTGTCCAGTGCCCCATCCTTTCTTGCTGCATTTGCCTGTCTTAGCTCCTCCCAGTTTCTAGAGAGTGGGCACCTTGAAGGGCTCAGAGGCAGACTCTAACATTGGGGCTCACAGGTAAGTGGTGTTTTAAAGTATGTGCTCCCTGGGGTACCTGGCAAGGCATTGGGGAGGCAGGACAGTAAGGGGAAGAGAACCATGCCAAGGTCTGTACTCAGGGCACATCACAGGGAGCATGGCTCCAGCCCGACCCTGTGGGAGCTCTGAGGTAGAGATGAGGCCCAGTGTGGCTCCACTGGGGGCAAGGAGCTTGGTCACTGGTCAAGAGCCACTAAGGGGGAAGTGCATTCCTAGAATTCTAGCTGTCTTTCTCTGTGTGAGTATGTGTTGTTAAAAATGGTTGAAGAAGGCAATTAGGTTATACAAACAAAAGTTATTTAACATTTTATGAAGTGAGCGGTCTCTGGTCTAGAGGATCCAGAGCACTGCAAAGAGCCGCAGAAGGCAAGATGCTTTTTTTTTTCTTATCTTTTTAAAAATATATTTTATTGATTATGCTATTACAGTTGTCCCATTTCTCCCCCTTTATTCCCCTCTGCCCTATACCCCCCTGCCCACCCACATTCCCCCTCTTTAGTTCATGTCCATAGGTCATATATATAAGTTCTTTGGCTTCCACATTTCCTATACTATTCTTAACCTCCCCCTGTCTATCTTCTACCTACTATTTATGCGTCTTATTCCTGTACCTTTCCCCCCTCTCTCTCCACCCACTCCCCTGATGATAACCCTCCATGTAATCTCCATTTCTGTGATTGTGTTCCTCTTCTAGTTGTTTGCTTAGTTTGTTTTTGTTTT